>JAEQBA010003339.1:600000-886995 GCA_019434445.1 Phalangium opilio
TAATTAGCACAGCTCTGTTTCAAATGGCCCCACAGGAAAAAATCACATGGGTTGAGATCCGGCGATCTTGCTGGCCAATCAATAGCTCCGCCTCGACCTATCCACCTCAAAGGGAATTCGACATCAAGATGCTGTCTTACTCGAAGGCTAAAGTGTGGCGGTGCCCCATCGTGCATGAACCACATTCTTTGTCGGAGGTCCAACGGTACGTCTTCGAGAAGGTCTGGTAAATTGTCCTGCAAAAATCTCAAGTATGCCTCCCCATTTAACCTTGGTTGCATAAAAAAGGGTCCAATTAACCAATCGCCTACAATTCCGCACCACACGTTCAAACTAAACTGCACCTGATGTGCCCTTACGCGTGTCGCGTGTGGGTTTCTTTGGCTCCACTCGTGCTGGTTGTGCAAATTAATTACACCGCCACGCGAAAAATTGGCTTCGTCAGAGACCAGCAAAATACGTGGAAAGTCCAAGTCTATTACTTGTGCCAAAAACCCTGGCAGAAAGCTACTCTTCTTGGACAGTCACCTTCGTTTAAAGCTTGTACTTTTTGTAAATGGTATGGGTGGAACTGGTGTCCACGAAGGATTTTCCAAACGAGTACATGATTTACACCTAATTGGCGGCCAATGATCCTGGTGCTGGTTGTAGGATCTTCCTCAAAAATAGTTAGTACATTGTCTTCAATGTCCTCGGGTACAATCTGCGGGCGAACTTCAGGGCCTGACGGTTGTAGCTTACCGGTTTCTCTCAAACGTCTGTCAACAGCACTAAACGTTTGCCGATTCGGAACTTGTCGTTCAGGAAAGTGCTCCTGGTACAAGCGCCGAGCTTCAACCCCATTGCCTTGAGCCAATCCGTACATCAGATGCATATCTGAATACTCTGCATTCGTGAAGTAGACCATTATTTGTTTTAGAGAAGCTACCAAATTCGCATTTAAAAAGTAAAGCACATTAAATTCGATTTTCCTTTACTCAAGCTTAAGTAGTTGTGATTCTTAAAAAAACATTCCGATTGTTTTATCCAACGCAGCGTAATTTGTTTTTTAATTTCACTACTTAAGCTTGAGTAAAGGTCAATCGAATTTAATGTGCTTTACTTTTTAAATGCGAATTTGGTAGCTTCTCTAAAACAAATAATGGTCTACTTCACGAATGCAGAGTATTCAGATATGCATCTGATGTACGGATTGGCTCAAGGCAATGGGGTTGAAGCTCGGCGCTTGTACCAGGAGCACTTTCCTGAACGACAAGTTCCGAATCGGCAAACGTTTAGTGCTGTTGACAGACGTTTGAGAGAAACCGGTAAGCTACAACCGTCAGGCCCTGAAGTTCGCCCGCAGATTGTACCCGAGGACATTGAAGACAATGTACTAACTATTTTTGAGGAAGATCCTACAACCAGCACCAGGATCATTGGCCGCCAATTAGGTGTAAATCATGTACTCGTTTGGAAAATCCTTCGTGGACACCAGTTCCACCCATACCATTTACAAAAAGTACAAGCTTTAAACGAAGGTGACTGTCCAAGAAGAGTAGCTTTCTGCCAGTGGTTTTTGGCACAAGTAATAGACTTGGACTTTCCACGTATTTTGCTGGTCTCTGACGAAGCCAATTTTTCGCGTGGCGGTGTAATTAATTTGCACAACCAGCACGAGTGGAGCCAAAGAAACCCACACGCGACACGCGTAAGGGCACATCAGGTGCAGTTTAGTTTGAACGTGTGGTGCGGAATTGTAGGCGATTGGTTAATTGGACCCTTTTTTATGCAACCAAGGTTAAATGGGGAGGCATACTTGAGATTTTTGCAGGACAATTTACCAGACCTTCTCGAAGACGTACCGTTGGACCTCCGACAAAGAATGTGGTTCATGCACGATGGGGCACCGCCACACTTTAGCCTTCGAGTAAGACAGCATCTTGATGTCGAATTCCCTTTGAGGTGGATAGGTCGAGGCGGAGCTATTGATTGGCCAGCAAGATCGCCGGATCTCAACCCATGTGTTTTTTCCTGTGGGGCCATTTGAAAGACTTGGTGTACCGTAGTGAAGTTCGAGATGTCCAGGACTTAAGACAAAGAATAATTGATGGGTGTGATAACATCCGCAACACGCCAGGAATCTTCGAACGTGTTCGCGAGTCGTTTAAAAGACGCGCGCAAGTTTGCTTAAACGTTGAAGGAGGTCATTTTGAACAATTTTTGTAAATGCTGATGTTTTGTAACCGAAGGAACATAAAACAAAATGTCTAATTAAACAAGTAACTGGCGTTTAAGGTGCAATAAATTTGTTTGGGATTATTATTTTTGTAAAAACGTTATTAATACGAGAACGAATAATGTTAGCGGCCCTTTAAACCACTTCACTAGCTGTTAATTTCTTCGTACATAAGCTTATGGTAAATTAGAAAACAATTTGTCCAAAGGCATAATACCAGTTCCACATATCGGCAAAATTCCATTGTTTTAAGGCCAACTTTGGAGAGTACATAACTCTGAAACGGGGGGCTTTCACCCAAAAGTTCATAGAACATTTTTGACTTCTTTTGACCCGAAGAACACGCCTGTTAATTTGTGCCAGACTTCTCCGAAACACCCTGTATATGGCATGTTTTCTAAAGAGTTGTTTAAAATAACTAAGCCTACCGAAAAAAGGTCTTAAAATTAATATTATCATATTGCTCTCAAATTCTTATCCCAAAACAAATCTTCAAATCCTCTAATAAATCTTCAAATTATCGAATCCCTAGACAATTTTTAAATCTATATATAAATCCTTACTGACTGAATGATAGACTGACAATCAAGGCTCAGCCCAAACCGCTTGCCCTAGAAGGCTGAAAATTTGTAGGAACGCTACTCATAAGTAATTATTGCCGCCATCCTAATAAATGGGGCCTAGAAATGTAAAAAAAACTTCTCTACGCAATAGAGTCCGCGCGTTTCAACGGATTTCACTCATATTTAGTACACTGGTTTCCTTTAATGATAAACTTATGCTTTAACCTATAGACGGGCTGAAAGGTCTTTCGGGTGCTCTTTTTTTCCATCTTTTTAAATAGCGGCCAAAAACTTCAAAACCTTTCTTTATGGAATAATGTCAGTATGAAAAGCAATAAAAAATGTCCCGACGGGCTGACGGGCAACGCCGAGTGCCTAATTTGCTCCTAGGGTGCTACAAAAATATTAGTCATCAGTAAAATATACCAACTCTTTATATCGTTTTGGTTATTACACGCTAGTCCTTAATAAATCTTCAAATCCGTAATAAATTTTCAAATCCTTAATTAATCTTCAAATTCGTAATGAATTTTGAAATCCTTAATAAATCTTCAAACCCTTAATAAATCTTGAAATTCGTAATGAATTTTGAAATCCTTAATAAATCTTCAAACCCTCAATAAATCTTCAAATCCGTAATAAATTTTGAAGTCCTTAATAAATCTTCAAATCCGTAATAAATTTTCAAATCCTTAATTAATCTTCAAATTCGTAATGAATTTTGAAATCCTTAATAAATCTTCAAACCCTTAATAAATCTTCAAATTCGTAATGAATTTTGAAATCCTTAATAAATCTTCAAACCCTTAATAAATCTGCAAACCCTTAATTAATTTGCAACCCTTTATTAATCTGCAAACCCTTAATTAATCTGCAAACCCTTAATTAATCTTCAAATCCTTAATAAATCATCGAATCCTGAACAAATCTTCGAATCCTGAACAAATCTTCGAATCCTGAACAAATCTTCGAATCCTGAACAAATCTTAAAATCCTGAACAAATCTTTAAATCTTGAACAAATCTTTAAATCCTTAACAAATCTTTAAATCCTTAGCAAATCTTTAAATCCTGAACAAATCTTTAAATCCTTAGCAAATCTTTAAATCCTAAACAAATCTTTAAATCCTGAACAAATCTTTAAATCCTTAGCAAATCTTTAAATCCTAAACAAATCTTTAAGTCCTAAACAAATCTTTAAATCCTAAACAAATCTTTAAATCCTTAGCAAATCTTTAAATCCTAAACAAATCTTTAAATCCTTAACAAATCTTCCAATCCGTAACAAATCACAAATCAAAGAAATGTGCATAGATTTCAAATCTCGTACACATTTTTAACGAGTGACGGACCCCTCGCATGCAATGGTTTCTGGAATTAAATGACACCGTAGAGGCGTTTTTTCTCAAAAACATTTTAAAGGATAACTGTAAAAGATATGAAAGGGCTAAAGAATTATTACTTCAAAATCCATCAATTAAGACTAAATGGTTAGAGTTATGGGGCGAATGCAATCCTAACTGTGAAAATGCCTTTAATTTGTGCATTCAAACTTTTTTAAATATGAAACTAAAAGGATTGGCATCAAAATTGAAACTACAAGTCCAAATTGAAAAAAAGGAGGCATTGAATTCAACAAGCCTTCGAAAAAGTCTGAAATCTTCAAAGAAAAAAGTGTAGACAAATAAAATTAGCATTTCTCTGTGCAATAGTAACATTTCTCAGATGAAATAATTGTTAACTGTTCCTTAATTTGAAAACTTATTCCTAACTTGTCAAATGAAACTTGACCTGTGATAAATAGACCAAAATGATATTGCACATGTGATATTAAAAAAGTGAAAATTTTCTATTTAATAAAAAAATCCTTTTAATTCGGGTTGACAATAAACGTTTCTTTGCATTAACAAATCGTTCCGATCTTTTTCTTTTCAACGTTCGAGAAACATTGCCACGAGTGGGTTTTGGAACCAAAGCTGCCAGCTGCTTTATTTTTTTATCCGATTGCTGATATTGTTGAAGGGTTGGGTTGTCCGCATGACCAATAACACCCCGATGCCTGCCAAAATGATTTTCAATAAGGTCTTGGTTGAATTTTGCTGTAAAGACATTTTTGGCACCCTTTGCTAGGAGGAACTTATACTAAACATACCATTCACACGGAGCCCTTCGAGAGTTTCTCTGCTGAATAACATTTTCGACTTATCAGTGTCCTCGTCTACTTCCATTGCCTCTACCTCATTTTCCCACTCGTCGAAGTATCCCAAAAATTCTTCTTCCAACCACTGAAAATTATTATTTTTAAATGATTTAATGAATAGGTAAAATTGAGATTTAATTACTTTAAAGCGCCAGTCATCCAAACTTTGAAAAGGCTTCTTAGCTATCTTTTTTTGATACATAGCTTCGGTGCAATTCTTTATGTTTACTATGTCAAAGAACTGGTCCATTAACCGAGTCAACTTAATCGTTTCTCTAGCTTCCTCGCCCACTAGATATTCCATGGCATTTGCTGTTGTACTGCTAAATACTTGCACGGCAAGCTTAACACGCATGAGCTCACTTGGGCCTGGATAAATGTGGCAATAAGTGAGCTTTGGAGCAAGTCGAGTGAGCGATTGGGAATCTTTACGATAAGTCTGAGCAAAATGGTTCCATGATATAGGTTTTCCATCTTTAAGTAGATTACGTGTTTTCCTAAATGAACTGCTGTTCAATACATTATTTCTGCTGGTTTTTAAGATATGACAAGAATCGGACACAAAAAATAGTGGATCCCTATCAGCGCTAAAAATATTTCGACAACGGTACCCAACTTTGTCACCAAATTCTAGGCGCGTTCCTTCCGTGCATTGCCTAATAAATCTTTGGTTTGGTCCCGCTTTGTCACACACGACAGTTAATATTTTGAAATTAGCACCTTGTAGATTTGCAATAGATTCAAATATTATAGAATATATATCGTCACTTCTTAGGGTTTTACAAGGGAAAAAAGCATAGGCGTACTTAAAATTTGTTGTTAAGCCACGAATCATTATTTGCAAAATTTTGGAAGCTAAGGGGACGCGGTTATCTATCTTTTGTTGGGTGCCCATGATTTCAGACTCTGTCTCATTAATATGATTTCTGAACGAATTAAGATTTTGAAATCCTACTAATTCCCCAGTCTGTGAATTCATTACAAGATCTTCTTTGATTGTAATTTCATCAAATATCAAAGAGTAATATTCGTCGTGGGGTTCCAATTCTCCTTCCTTGATTTTATTTCTTAATATTATCATTTCTTCAAGTGAAGAATCATGAAATCCACTCTTAGAGGTGCGATCGGCACTATACATGAGTAGTGTTCGCTGCGACGGAAGAGTAAAGACTTTTTTCATCGATTCATATGAACTTGAGCTTTTTGATTTCATATACAAGCACCATTTTATAATAGCTGGGTGCCATTTCTTCGGACGGGTTTTGTCTTTAGAATTTATTATTTTCATTTGTTCTGTCAATAATAACCGTTTAAAGGAATTAATGTTATCCAGTGGATTTTCATCAAGAATCTCTTTGAAATAGTGGCTGTCTTTATGGTCCAGTTTCACCCCCTCGTTCAGGGATTTCTTTACTTTTGCTTGAAGACGCTTTAATCTATCACTCATTAATCTATTTTTGATTGAAAATGACTTCAGCTGTGATTTTAGATCATCAATGGTCATATAACGATGGGGAGTGTTTTTGTGAATGAAAGTTCTTTTGGCAATTCGATCCATTCTTTTCTTCATGGCTCTTTGTGCCTGTGTGCACCGTTTACATCTTTTGGACCTTGTGCCTTTAAAAAAGAGATCACAATTTGACGATCTTACCGAAATACTCTCTTTGTTGATAAAAGATTGAGTCGCATAATTTGACTCATCAAATTGTGGAACACCATCCATTCCTTTGCAAACTTTCCAGCTTTCAATTTCATAGAAACATTTTAGTAGCTCTCGTAATGTGGAGATACTTTTGGCGGAACAGTAAGTATTGAGTTCATGAGACGAATCTAGGTCTCTATTATCAACTTTGATCTCGATGGACAAAGTCGCCATAATCGTAAAAGTGACAAATTTTCCGGGTGATGATTCTTTTGAATATGTTAAATTTTTAACATCGTTGATCCATGACCATGATGTCTTCTCATTATTAATGGCAAGATAAATTTCATATTCATTCTTCATGTTATCAATGTCTGTTATTATCACGTCCATTCGGCTGTAGTTGTGTTCAACATGAACTGCTGGATTTTCTATTCCTTCCACCATAACATTTGGTGATAAAAATACTTCATGGCAAAAATCTTCGATTGCACTATTTATGTTTACTGGACAAGTACTGTTGCTTTCGGTTTCAATATTTTTACAACTTTCATCAAACAATAGCTCAGTCGAATTGGCTTCTACAGTTTGGACCCAGTCATATAATGATGAACAATGTATTTGATCGGCTTCATCATTGGCACCAACGTTGTCTATTTCTTTGTTTCTTTCAGGGTCAGGATGTTCTACCGTTGGTCCTTTCCCATTTTTAAAGTGTTTACCGCATACATAGCGGTACCGGTTAATATTATTAATGTTCAGATCTTTTGGATTAACAATTTCAAGCCACCGCAGACATTTTTCAAATGTTCGAGCCGGCTTTGGGAAAGGTATGAAATTCAGAGTTCAGTCTTTAAATGAGCAGCTCTTACAGGTTTTGAAAACACACGTCTTCCTCATATTTGCATCTTTCAATCAATCTGAAATTTGAATCTATGGGCTACTTCCTGTCAATCAGATCTTTGCACAAAACTTTACAAAACATAGTAACACAATTAGTGTTAAGCTAAAAACTACTACGCATAGTGACGAAACCAATCACGAATTTATGTTTGAAAAAACTTACTTTGATTATTATATCTTTTCTTCTTTCGCGCATAAAAATGACCAAATGTTTAATCTGACAATCCTCCTTGAAAGCAGAAGTAAGAACTGAAGCACATGCGTCTAGGGCGTTCAAATAAATCCCTACCGGCGTTTCACTATTGCAGCGTCATCTACGTACACTATTATTTTAGCAACAATTTTTAAGCAATAATTATTAAGTATTAACTCTATATAAAATTTAGTGTTTCAATTGCAAATTTTATTTATGATCAAAACAATTTAAAATAACTTTGACATATGTATGCAAAATTAGGCCTACACGATGGCGCTAAACAGCGTCTAGTTCTGAGGTAGCCCACCTGCCTTTCGTCCCGAGTATTCCTCCCCCACTTTAAGCGTCCCACCAGACCCAATCGCGTCCGAAGTTACGGCGCGTATTTCTCTCAGAATTCGTATCCACCCCCTATCATCCTTGGTTCGGCTAAAGATATTGACAAGATAAAAAGTTTGGCCGAGAAACTAAGAAAAATGTTAAGGTATAGCGAATAGGATAGTGTTTACACGCCAACCTAGTTGTGAATACATTTTCAAATAACGCTTGAATAGTTCTCTAACTTTAATTTCTTCAGTTGCAATAATTTCATATCAAGATAAAACGTTTCTACGACTCAGAGCCGTAGTATTTTAAATTTCCAACTTGTTTTTCCTTTTCGTATCATTATATTTATTTTACATAAAATTTAATTGAAACAGGCCAGCGTTATTCTGTTCTTCGCAATTTTACTTTTCTGTCTTTTGCTATGGAAGACCAAGGACAAGATTGTGTTCAAAATGAAAAGAACATTTCCTTTCTCGGATATAATTCTGTTGCTTATGGAAGTGGTCTAGATGTTTTTTTTTAAATGTAAAGCATTAAATTTCAATATTAATATAATTTTCTTCCTGATTGGCAGCAAAAATATTTTTTCAGCTTTTAGTACAGTATCTAAGAACTATATTTGGAAATTCTTGTGCGGTTCTTGGCTACTCGGAGCTCTTCTTGTGACCTACGAAATGTCAGGATACATGAAAACCAATTTCACTATTAAAGAATATTTGGTTGTTGATAGCTTAAACGATGTTTTTAACATGGCGATTAAACGAATACATCTTGCTTTTTCTGAATACTTCACTGAGACAAGATTTTTTTGTAACATGTAATTTCCAGTGAGATAAAAAAATAATACATTAGAGAGTTAATTAATGTTTAATATTCTAGCCCACGTACGCGTACAAGTATTTCGATCCACAAATGATAATCTGCACTTTTAAGATACTAGTACCAAACGCCATTGAAAAGCATAGCTGCGAATACGATTTAGCCATCGAGAATAAAGCGTGGTTCAGCTTAACTACCAAGAGTGAAATTTACGATTTGATGGAGGAAGAATACAAGTGCACTGAAACACAGCAGTTGGACTTTTACATTGGGGCTCACAGTTACCGGAGTGAATTCTTTTTCCTTTCGTGTCAGACAAGATATTAAGGAATTGGTAGTCAGATCGTAAGTCCACTTACTTCGATGAGAGAAAGAGACAATTTTCGTGTGCTTAACAACACCATTTGTAAAACGTAGATCAAAAAACTTGGCTACAATCGAATATTTTCTAAGTAAAAACCTACTTTTCGTTACACTTTACCTCGTTTAAGTCTGGGTTCTATTACATCTCTAAGAGAAAACAGATAGTCAGTTCTGACAAAAAGACGTTTAGGGGTTTACTCAGAACATTTACATTTAGGAAAGAGCAATTGTTTCATATTTAAAACACTTAAAATCCTCATGATGTTATTCCAGGCCTATCACAGACAAAGAATTCAGAAAGAAAAAGTGACCGCTATTCGTAGATCATGGTAAAATACTCACTTGTTTCTAACATGAAGTAGAGTAGATAATTTGAAGCTTTTACGAGGCGTCTATCGCCAATATCTCGCAAAGTTTTCAAACCCTGGTTATAAATAAGAAAATTCTCCAAGTGGTCTGTTCCACCCTTGTTTTAAAATAGGATCATATTCTTATTTTTGACTCAAATATATATAATCGCTGTTTCGTGTTGCGCTGAAAGAATTGAGCATGTTTAATTGAAAGGCAAGCTTCAACAAAATATTTTTTATGTTACATTGAGTCAGATCTCTAAGAATATGTCGGCGAGAATCGGGCTTTGCATATGAGTTAACACTTTTTATAAGGAATAAAGATGGGCACAAGAGACAAACCTCTGCATAAGATTAGGATCTAGTACATAACGGTCACTTGAAATTTCACATCACTGTTTAATGGTAGTCACGTGAGTGTTGTATCGATGTGTTTTCTCTGCGCTCATAGATAATGGGTCCAAAAAACCTTGTCCTCTCTTGAAATGCAATCTCCGTGTTCATGGCCACAAATCCATGTATTTTTTGGATATATAATATATTTGTATACATCTATTTCATTTCTAAATCAACAGGGTCTTAAATATTATGGAGCGCAATTTTATCCACTATAAATCCATTCCGAAGAAAATTATTTACGAGATGTCAAGATGGAGAAGACCTCCGGAGGAAACATCACCTTTGTCAATCAAAGTAGTCAGTGGATGTTTTCTCTTGTGGCTTATGGGTCTCGCTATTTCATCGGTCGTTCTCATCGGAGAAATGTTTTTAATCAAAAAAGAGTATTATTAAGAACATGTAGGTCTGAATCAAATCAGCTGCGATTACGAAAACCATCGTTTTATATTCAGCGTGAATGAATAAAAATACTCACATTTTTTTTTCCTTTTTTGGCTAGTAACAAGGCCTTCTCACTTTTGTAAAGTACACGTGCAGAGTCCTCTAGCGATGAGTAAAACACTGAATCGTAGGAGTTTTTACTCTTAATCTGACTATTGTGGCCAAACCGAAACCAATTAGCACCACAAGGATAAAAAATTATAGTAGTACGCAATTAACAAGTAACTAAATGTAAAAATTAAATTTTTTGGCATATTTCGTTTTTGAAGTCAGATTGAACCTAAATTTACTGTTTGAATATTTTTTGAAGATTTCAAGGACCTAACCATTTATAATTGTTTTTTGAAAGCATTATGTGGCCGCTACGACCACTGCCGCTCCTCTTTGTCTCTTTCGGGATAGTAGCGAGTGAAACATCCTCACTTTTCTAGCTTCCCTTCCTTCCCTTGGAGATTTACACATAACTATTTACCAATCTAATATAATTAATAATATAGCTCTGAATTATATCCATTATCCACGTTATTTTATCTTTATCCATACTCGAAAATTATCCACAGACCTTACATGTTAAATCGTATTGTAATCCACAAATATATTTATAAGTAATCGGTTATCCACCAATTTGTAGATAATGGATAGAAAATGCCGAGCTCTAATAATTTTTATTTCGATATAGATGTTTTGAAAGGTTTAAAGGAATATAAATAGTTTCAGCCTACTATTGCCGTTCAATATAAGAGCTTTATATTTAAATATAAAAATGTCATTGAAGCTTAGATTAGAGGTTTTAAACATGAAAAACCCAACATTTTAATAATTGGACCTAAAAGCCCAAATAGCATAAAAAATGCGTAGTTTTGGACTGTACCAGTAACGATTTGAATGAATCGCTATCTTTCCTTTCTCTCCAAAATAACCACCAAGAGTCAACAAAGGATGTTAAAAAAGAATAATCCTTATTATGTTAACAAAACAAGCTTGTCGGCGTTATGCATTAGGTTTAAATTTCAAAATATCCAATGTTGAATTCTTAAATTTAAAAGATTTAAGTCGAAATTTTTTAAATTGCTCTTAATTTTAATAATTGCCGCCATCTTTTGTTTATAATTGACAGTACTCTTTCCAAATGGAAAGCTCTCAAATATTGGAAATGAATTAACCTGCATTGAAAGTTCTACCTTGGAAATTGACTGATCCACATTGGAATTAAATGAATATATACAAGTTATTTACTCTATCCTAGCAAAAACATTAGCATTGAAAAATATGTCAAGCTTGGCTTTGAAACTGTTATATCGTAAACAGTTCTGTGATCCCATGTACAGTCATGATTTATAAAAAGTTCGATACAGTTTTATGTAGTTTGTTTATATAAAATATATTTTGTCACTTGGCTATCGCAGGTATGTACGTACGTTCAGAGTTAATATTATTATTATCATTTTATTTTTAATGCGCGATAGCCAAGTGACGATAGGTTTACATTAACAAGCTATGTAAATCTGTCAATAATCCCAAATAGGTTTACAGAACAAATTGGTCGGTGTTTCTCGGTTAGTTTGAATTTCATAATAACTTAGGCCTATATATTTTTTAAACGTGTTAAATCGAAACTTTTTGAATCACACATAATTTTAAGAACATATTTCTACCTAAAAACATTTTACCGTCTAACACCAGTTGCAAGTGATTGAGAGTATGTCTTTACGAAAAAGGTTAAGGTTAAGGGGCGGTTGCTTTCGAAATGGAAATCTTACAAACACTGGAAATGAAATCGTTTATATTGGAAAAACATTTTGGGCAAAAGAAATTTTGGTGAAAAAAACTAAGATAAGAACTTTTTCAAATAATTGAGGTTTTATAATCATGTCTTCAAAAGAGAAAATTTGAATATCTGTACTTCAGGCAATTCATTTTCAACACTTATCTTCTATACTTTCCTGTCCTTGTCCGCAAAGACAGTTTTTATTAATATCTGTAACTACAGTCTTAATATTAATTAAAATTGTTTAAAAACTTCGGAGAGAAATAGTCTTAGGGCGTTGTTAAAGCGTTTGATCTAACATTTTATAACGGTCAATCCAGACTGCTTGACTAGATAATCGACATCCGGTCAAAATCCATTTGCTTTTCTGTCGTTTTCACAAGCATATCATAGAGATGTCATAAACTTGCGCACCAACAGATGTCACAAACTTGTGCACGAACAGATTTCATAGACATTTGCATCAACAGATGTCATAGACCTTTGCATCAACAGATGTCATAGACTTGTGCGTCAACAGATGTCATAGACTTGTGCGTCAACAGATGTCACAGACTTGTGCATTAACAGATGTCATAGACTTGTGCATCAACAGTAGACCTCGGCATTATCTATCCATTATCCATGTTATTTTACCTTTATCCATACTCGATAATTATCCACAGAACTTACATGTTAAATCGTATTATAATCCACAAATATGTTTATAAATAATCGGTTATCATATTAAGAGTCTTAGTGTAATATTTTATAAAATCGATAAGTCTCGTAGTATTTTGTTTCCATCCCATATTATAAAAGTGGGAAACAGAGTATCTCGGATTTTTGTCCAAATTCCATAACTTTCTCACTGTAGACATACATAGCGTTACAGAGTAGGAGAGTGGTAGAGCAAGGCTTCCGATTGGCTTAAGCTGTCATCTGACGTTTAGTTGTAAACTGGTAAAAGGATGTGTATATTCGCAAGAGAGGTTAAGCAAGATGCTTGATTCCTAATTTTATGTTCGGGCGTACATGATCATTAATTCCACAAAACTTTCATTTCTGTGATATTTAACATCACTTTAAGCTCAAGCTCACTTGATGTATTCATATCTCTATTACATAAAGTGAGCTTGAGCTTATAGACTTGTACACGGCGAATTTTCGCCCCCGTACTTAATCTGTCTATTAGCTATACGAGTTATAAAGGCTTGTAATTTTAGTCTCGGTTTATTTCGGTCCTCTGTTGTTTGATTAAGCAATGACACTAGTTTTTGCGAGTTTTTTGGACGACTATCATAACCATGGAGCCATGTTTGACTTCTAAATGCGCTACCTATAAGCTGAATTTACCAAATGAGAAAGCTAATATAGTAAGCTATTGATTATTACGGGGATGTTCCTGCTCATTTCATATCCCTTTAGAACGAGGCTAGATCACTTAATTCATTTTAATCGGTTAACGAGGTTTATAAATGATAAAAAAGTAGCTTTGCGCCCATGAGTTCATCGAGAATCTATACTCTCGTTTGGATAGATTCACATTGTACCGCTTTTGTGATCGGTTCTTAGCCAAGCTCTAATCTAAACCTCATCAGGGTTAATACTAACTAGAGGGCTGCAAACTGAAAAAAGTCATTCCCAAAGCCTGCCAACTCCAATGGTAAAATTTTCACAAACGCCACTGCCACCCTAACGCCATTGTTATATTTTCAACTCCTCCCTAACGCCACACTAAAGTTCATTTTATTTTTGAATCCCTGCCAAAGCCAATTTTGAAGTTTCACACGAATTCCAATCCCTGCCAAAGCCAATTGATAAATTCAATAATATTTCCAATCCCTGCCGAAGCCAATGTGAAATTTGACAATTTTTCCAATCCCTGCCGAAACCAATGTGAAATTTGACAATTTTTCCAATCCCTGCCAAAGCCAATGAGATATGTGACAAGTTTTCTAATCCTTGACCAAACTAATGAGATATCCGACAAGTTTTCCCATCTCTGCCAAAGCCAATGAGAGCTTCAACAAATTTTCTTATTCCAAACACTATAGCATTTAACCTAACCAATTTTCATTTATATTTACCCCAACGTTTCCCAGCCGGCCGTGTGGTATATTAGGACTTATATATTATGAAGGTTTTCCAACGTTATCCCACTGCATTTTTTCAATTATTTTTATTATAAACTTGAACATTTGTTTATAATTGTAGTTTTCCTTTTTACGTTTAATCTAAGGCGACGGAAAAATTATGACCCTCTAACTTAAAAAGAACAAATAGTTTTAGTTTCGTTTTCTCTCGCACAGCAATGAATTTGATTTTTTTTTGCGGAGGGACGGCTGTACCAGCCGCGACCGTCATGTGCCGTCTGTGTGGGGTTGAACTTCATGCATCCAGCTTGCGCCAAAACAACCGCGTGGGAAATTCAAAGAGGAAAAATTGACTAATATCACTAATGCCACCCAACTCCGGTTGAATAAAATAAGGCTGGCTCTCAATGCCACCAACTCCATTTGGATGCTATAAATGCCAACGCCAGCCAAAGCCACCTGAATCCAAAAATAATCCAGTCCCGACCGAATCCCGTATAAGTTTTCGAAATATTTCCACTCCCTTCCGACTCCGTTTCATTTCAGAGATAATATTCCCAAAGCCACCCAAAGCCAAATTATTTATTTTACCCAACTCCAACTCCGACCAAAAATGAGGGAGTCCCTTGGCTTTCTATGGAGTTGGAGTTTTCCCAAAGCCTTTGCAGTCCTCTAATACTAACGGCTAATCTAATCACAACCTCAATCTAAGCTTAAGCTATAAAAAATGGAGCAGGGTAGCTTAAGGGTTGGTTTTTCAAGTTAATCAGATCGGTCCGCGACAATTTGGTCTCGCCGTTATGGTCTTACCGATTTGGTCTCGCCGTTTCGGTCTCGGCACAAATGGGACTAGGGACAAATGGGTCTCGGGACAATTGGGTCTCGGGACAAATGGGTCTCGGGACAATTGGGTCTCGGGACAAATGGGTCTCGGGACAATTGGGTCTCGGGACAAATGGGTCTCGGGACAATTGGGTCTCGGGACAAATGGGTCTCGGGACAAATGGGTCTCGGGACAATTGGGTCTCGGGACAAATGGGTCTCGGGACAATTGGTTCCCGGGACAAATGGGTCTCGGGACAATTGGATCTCGGGACAAATGGGTCTCGGGACAATTGGGTCTCGGGACAAATGGGTCTCGGGACAAATGGGTCTCGGGACAAATGGGTCTCGGGACAAATGGGTCTCGGGACAATTGGGTCTCGGGACAAATGGGTCTCGGGACAATTGGGTCTCGGGACAAATGGGTCTCGGGACAAATGGGTCTCGGGACAAATGGGTCTCGGGACAAATGGGTCTCGGGACAAATGGGTCTCGGGACAAATGGGTCTCGGGACAAATGGGTCTCGGGACAATTGGGTCTCGGGACAAATGGGTCTAGGGACAAATGGGTTTCGGGACCTAACCCAAAACTACCTTGTTTGGAGGTAAGACGATTATTTATATGAGTATTAAAAGCCCGCCTCTTACCACGAACAATTTATTAGCAATAATAGAAATATTTTTGGAAAAGGTTGCAGCTAATCAATTGGAGAATATTTTGGAAAAGGTGGCAGCTAATCAATTGGAGAATATTTTGGAAAAGGTGGCAGCTAACTATTAGGAGAATATTTTGGAAAAGGTGGCAGCTAATTAGTAGGAGAATGTTTCGGAAAAGGTGGCAGATAATTAATAGGAGAATATTTTGGAAAAGGTGGCAGCTAATTAATAGGAGAATATTTAGGAAAAGGTGGCAACGAATTATTGGAACCATTGTTTTGGAAAAGGTGGCAACGAATTATTGGGACCATTGCTTTGGAAATGGAGGCAACTAATTAGGTAACCAAATAATCACGAGAATAAACCGTCCCGAGACCAAATAATCACGATACCAAATAGTCACAAGACCAAAAAATCCCGAGACCAAATAGTCCCGAGACCAAAAAATCACGAGACCAAATAGTCCCGAGACCAAATAATCACGATACCAAATAGTCCCGAGACCAAAAAATCACGAGACCAAATAGTCCCGAGACCAAAAAATCACGAGACCAAATAGTCCCGAGACCAAAAATCACGAGACCAAATAGTACCGAGACCAAATCGGTGGGACCAATTAGTCCCGCGACCACATCGGCGAGACCAAAATGGCGAGACCATATTGTCCTGTTCCGAATCAGATAAATGATAGTTGATAAATAGGTTTCATTAAATGACGATCCAACTCACATAACTCTTAGTTATAAAAACATAAGTTTATAACTTATCAAAGATAAGTTATAAACTTATGTTATAATTATGAGCCCATGAGCGCCCTAGAAAAAAGCCAACGTTTCCATGAAAACACGATCGACGAACCATCAGTTTTTCTAAAACACCCAAAAACAAAGCTAGCAATTATTATTCTACAATGCCATAAAAAAGATTTTCCAGGATAGTACGTGCGTAAATTAGATAGATGGAAGTGCTATAACATAGAAATATTGCAATTAGTAAATGTAATGAATATGAAAACAGTTATTAGAGAAAAATGGCATCTACAGAAATATTTTAAGGGATTGAGAACAAGCTGCCCCAGCAGAAAGGACACTCGTGCGGGATATGTAAGATAATTAAAATGTGAAAAATAGGGGCTAAAAAAGCGAGAATGAGTTGAAAATTTCTTTGCCAGACTCCATACCTTCAGTTCTGAGCGAAATAAATATTATCTTAAATAGGGGCTCTAAAAAAGCGAGAATGAGGTGAAAATTTCTTTGCCAGACTCCATACCTTAATAAATATTATCTTAACAGTAGAACTCGCAGCAGACAGCGTAAGTCTTTAGAGAAAAGATTTTCTCATTGAGTTGTGAAAATTACCACTAGAGTGGCCTTTGCGTTAACCTGCCTATTGGGGGAGCGCGGGACACTTTTAAAACAACGGGACGGACGGACAGCCACCAAGTTTATCAAACTATGGTGTCGCCATCTAGAAAACGAACTTGAATTTCGGCCATTTAGATGTATTCTTGAAATTCGTCAAATTTCCCGCCTTTTCTTTTAGTTCCCTTTTTTGCATCGGGATGGCGCTACAAGCGCGTGATAGAGTTCATTTGGTCTATATCCATGCGGATAAAAGGCCACTCTAGTGGTAATTTTCTCAACTCAATGGTTTTTCTTATCCTCTAACACCATGCCTAAACAACCGCGCGCGCTTTGGAGGAGCCGGAGTCTTTATCCTCTTGCACCATGCCTTAAACACCGCACCATCGCGTGCTTGGTTGGGAGGCGGAGTCTATTTATCCTTTTTTGTCGCTTCAACTAGAGTTCGTTCTGGTGGAGTCATCAAATAAGTGTTTACTTAAAAAACTCGAAATCGGAATGATAGGGATGAAAAGCCCCAAACACACGGTATTCCTGTCGCCATGCATTGCCAAAGCTATTGCTAGAGAGACCTTGAAAACCGGGACCAATACTTCGTGCGAGGGGGGGGATTCTCCCCCGCACGAGTAAAAAAGAAGGCAGTATAATACTTGGTCAAAACTCAAAACTGAAGTTTGGCCCTGCTTTCTATCTCGTTTGAGGGTAGTGGTCGGCATTTGGATAGGATAATATCTGTTTGTTTTATCTTTATTCATAATTTGAAATTATCCACGGGAAGTCTATGATGAATGCAATGTAATCGCTTGTGTCCCATTCGATCGAATCCCAATCGACCGAACGCGTTTCCCATTCAATCGAAAACAGCCCAAATGTGCGGTTTGGGGAAAATATATATCAAAATTTAAAAAGCAAACGTTTTCACTTTTTTAAGGCTTTTTTTTCCTACAGTTTTCGTTGTATTTACATTTCAAACATCAATATATATATATGATGTTTGAAATGTAAAATTTAACTTTAAGAGTGATTGATAACTGAGAGAATTGCTAATAAAGGCGGCTTTCTTTATATTAATAATGGCTACTTGTTTCAATTGAATAAGAAAAAGGATAAAACTAGTTACTATAATTGTAGAAATCCCTCCTGTAAGGTTCGAATAATAGAAGTAACCTAACCTAACCTAACCTAACCAAACCAAACCTAACCTAAACCTAAACCTAAACCTAACCCTAACCTAACCTAACCAAACCTGACCAAACCAAACCAAACCTAACCTAACCTAACCTAACCAAACCTGATCAAACCAAACCAAAACCTAACCAAACCTAACCTAACCTAACCTAACCTAACCAAACCTGACCAAACCAAACCTAACCTAACCTAACCTGACCAAACCAAACCTAAACCTAACCAAACCAAACCAAACCTAACCTAACCTAACCTAACCTAACCTAACCTAACCTAACCTATCCTATCCTATCCTAACCTAACCTAACATAACCAAACCTGACCAAACCAAACCTAACCTAACCTAACCAATCCTAACCTAACCTAACCTAACCTAACCTAACCTAACCTAAACTTAACCTAACCTAACCAAACCTGACCAAACCTAACCTGACCAAACCTAACCTAACCTAACCTAACCTAAACCTAACCTAACCTAACCAAACCTGACCAAACCTGACCAAACCAAACCTAACCTAAACCTAAACCTAACCAAACCTAACCTAACCTAACCTAATCAAACCTAACCTAACCTAACCTAACCTACCCTAACCTAACCTAACCTAACCTAACCTAACCTGACCAAACCAAACCAAACCTAACCTAAACCTAACCTTACCTAACCAAACCTGACCAAACCTAACCTAACCTAAACCTAACCTAACCAAACCTGACCAAACCAAACCAAACCTAACCTAACCTAACCTAACCAAACCTAACATAACAGTAATGTTTTGGAAAAGGCATATTATTTGAGAAGTCAATGAAGCTAAACATGAACATTTCGGAAAAGGCGTACCATAGTAAAATGATTTGTAAAATATTACTAACCTAACATAACGAACCCAAACCTAACCTAACATAACAGTAAAGTTTTGAAAAAGGCATATTATTTGAGAAGTCAATGAAGGTATAAAACATCAATATTTTGAAAAAGGCGTAACATTGTTAAATGATTTATAAAATATTACTAACCTAACTTAACCAAACCAAACCTAACCAAACATAACAGTAATGTTTTGGAAAAGGCATATTATTTGAGAAGTCAATGAAGCTAAACATAAATATTTTAGAAAAGGCGTAGAATAGTTAAATGATTTATAAAATATTATTAGCCTAACCTAACCTAACCTAACTTACAATTTCCTTCTCTGGGTTTGAACCCGAGCATCTGAATTAAAAGCCTGATATTCTACCATGCTGCTGCGGTGATTCGAAATCCTCACAGACATTTAATTAACTAATTCTTTCAAATAAATTCCCATTCAGCAGAAACCCGCCATTGGGCTGGAAATTTAAATATATTCTCCATAAAAAACCAAAAAGCGGTTTCGGTCGAATGGGATTCGGTCCAATGGGATAATACCATGTAATCACGAATAATTATCTGATTATTATTCATGAATAACTGATTAACCAAAATTCTGTGGATTATCTTGTCCAAACGCCGACCACTATTTGAGGGTCGATAATGCCGAGCTCTAGATAATAAATGGGGATATAAAATTACTCTTCACTTGGAGAGTTCTCAACTTGCTTTCCCAACATCATTTAATTTAGGGATGCACCGATATGGGTGTGGGGTTAAATTTGTGTGATGTGTTTCAATTAGTATTCATAGAGTACCTTATTTCTTATCAAGTTTTTCCCGGAAATATCGGTTTACATGAAGCCGATATTGGCCGATACCGATATCAAAAAGATAGGCCGATATATCGGCCGATAAATCGGTAACCGATATATCGGTGCATCCCTAATTTAATTCCGATTTTCAAAACAGATTCGATTTTTATGACAACTTAAGAGCTTTATGGACTTAATTACTACATCACCAACGTTTTCGATTATTTTGTCACCTTTCAACTAAATATGGAAAGACGAAAAAACATTGGGGAAGGAAACCTTAGGTAGCCTGATGAAAACGTGTCCGTTACATTCACACAACAATAGCTACTTTATTTTAAAAAGCACTTTATTCAGCAAAACCAAGCTTTTATTCTCTTAATATCCAAGCGAAATGGAAAGCATCCATTAAGTGTTGTATACTCAAGTTATTCCTTTCAAACATTAATGCATGTTTTTAACATTGATTGGCTGGGAAATAAAAAAGAAGTCTGTAAATAACAGTCAGAGAAGAAAAATATGAAAAGTTGAGAGAAAGGGACTAAAGGTCAGTCGAAATTTCTGAAATTGAAAAGTAAGGTTTAGCTTATGAACTAAGATGAACATGAACTCTTCAACAAAAGAGAAATTTTATATTATCTAGTGGTACAAAACTTCTGAGTCCAAAAGCGATACAGTCAAATTGGAAAAATTTTGAAGAGTAAGCAAAATTCGTTTACGATCTGACTATCATATTAGTAGGAAATGTTTTCAATTTTGATGTTACGCTACAGGAAATGGTCGAGTAGTGCTAGTGCACATTAAATTTCTTTTGTTTGAAATCTTTATTATATAAATACTATTTTTATTTTGTTCATTGAATAGCATTTCGCTTTTAATAATTAGCATTACATGTCGCTGTTCGAATTAGTAGAAGAGTAATAATTTTTACAATGAATTAAAGGTGACCTTACATCAAGTATATGTCATGCATTAACACTTCCTTAGTATTAAACGTTACTAAATTCACTCTCAGAACGTTACGTACGTCTTTATTAATCATATATTTTTTCTCTCCATTTATGTATTAATTGTAATTAAACTCTGAATTTAAATATATTTATTAGAAAGTTATAATTTTGATCCTAAAAGTCACCATTCGGAAACAAAGAATTTTCAAGAATTAGTGCGACAATTAATACATACGCTGACATTTTCATGTACTGATTTTTTTTTTGAATTTTGTGAAAGCGAAAGTACACAATTTAGGAATGATCGCGACACACTCAAAAGTCAAATGTGTTTAATGCCTTTAAAAGGTATTTTTATGGGTTCAAATTTGGCACCGGTTCAAGTGTTCACTAACACCCCTGAATGGATTAAATCACACTTTTATGAACAATGGGTGTCTAGGATAAGAATAGAATTTTTGCAACAAAGGCGTAGTTAGAACTTTTTTAACTCTTTTATCGCACTCATTTATGAGTATAGTGAAAGGGTGGGGCATAGCACCATTGCGAGTTTAAAATAACAGTTTTAAAAGAGTCGCTTAAAGGGGAACTCTGCTCGGTCGGCGCCCCTTTAGTGAAACTTTCCTGTGTAGCTCCAAACGCCGAGAAAATGTGCTGCCGCCTAGGCGAAAAAGCTTGCAACTCAGTTTATTTCTAACGGATTTTCTATTCCCCCCTTTCCCCCATCCGTTACCGCACCAGCGACGAAGCCACGCTTCCTTTAGGTTCGCCAAAAACCCCCTCGCTCATGGATGATGGGCGCCACGTGACCGTTGATGGTAGGGATAGCTTAAGAATGTTAAACGGGGGGACGAAAAAAACGCCAGACTGGGTTTTCTTTTTGCCCCTATATAGAGTAGTGGCACTCCATGTTAATTTCTCATAGAGCGTAACGTAGCCAAAGGCAGGGAGGTGCGATTACTCTATAGTCTTACTGCCATGATTATCCTGGGGACTGCGGTACCAAGAAGGGGTTCGGAGTTTTAAGAGGGCAAAGGTTTAAACTGAAACCCCCTAACATTGCAATACTATTAAGTTTTTTCTCTGTAAGAAGGAGGTACCTCCCCCCCTTTTTTTTCAAATAAGGGCAGGGTAGCTTCGACCACCTGAATAGTTTGACAACCAATCACCTATAGTTGATTCCTTTATTCCCTTTTCCCAATGCCATACACACGCCTTTCATTTTCTCACTCTCTATGTGCTAAAGGCTAGTAGCTTTGAATAGAAAGGTCTATTATAAAGATTCACTATTTTTTTCGATTCGATATTTTTAACTTAAAATGAAACTATGGAGACAAATATCTATACTCCTGTTTATCCGCACTTGAGAAACCGTACTTGCCATTATATATTGGCTAATGCTCCTCAACTTTTACAATACTGTCAAGTGATGTTGAACAAGAGTATATAATGAGCATTTTTATTTATTTCTTGGAAAAACTGAAAAAGTACATTGGTTTGAACTTTTTCAAACGATAGGGACGTGATCCTTCTTTATATCCTGTTAACACCTGACGTGAAATGATTTGGTTATCCCAATCTAATTCCTTATATCGTGTGATAATTGCGAAGTGTTTCGAACATACTTCTTTCTGAAATGAAATGACTCGTTAATCGCTTTACAATTACCTTTGCCATGTGTAATTGGCGAGTTGTTCTGGGTACAAGTGGCGATTAAATAATGTTATAATCACTGCAGTAATCATAATAGTGAGTAGCCCCTCGACGAGACTGAATTCTATCTCCATTTCTACGGTGACCACATTCCAATGCACCTAAACATTTCTTTTATCTCCTTTTGAAATAATGAACGAATGAACTTGTATTCAAGGTAGAAATGTCAGAACCGGCCGATATTATGGGTGTGTTTGGGAAGCACTAGCCACCCGGAATTTCACTTTAAAGCAGAGTTGATACTAAGAAAAGGGTAGGAAAACATCAATTACCCTCCCGAAATTAACACCATCCGCCAAGACTGAGAATGGTATACATTCATGGATCTGGAGGGAATTCTTAGAACCCAAACAAAAATAAAACCACATTTCTGGTTTACAGACCCCCTATACCTACAAACTATAGAAAATTTCGGAATATAAATACTGAGTAACCAACCCACAAGGGAGAGGCGGCCATTGGGGTATTCTCCCTCGCGCCAAGAAGAGACGCCAGAATGAGCCCGAGTTCACTGCTCGCGGGAGGCTAGCCAACTCGCATTGAATCTAGCGGGGTTTCTTGGCGCCAAGGAGGATACCGCAATGGTACCGTATTTAATTTCCGAAATGGTCTATACGGTAGGTAGCAAGGCGGATTTATAAGAGAGGAGGTTCAGAGTCAGACAAAATGCACGTAGTCCGCAGTTCATAAAATTACACTGTGGCGTTCCCAGTTACCATGATTACCACGACCCCCTCACGGCAAAAGAGCGTACGTTCTCGCTCATGCGTTGAAGCCCCCTTTTTCTAGCCTCATCAGCTTGTTTATAATTTTGAATATTCCTCGTTTGCAAGAACGATCACGTGACGTGCGCCTTTACCAACGGCTTACGCGCCGATGCATGTTTTTATTTCCACATTTCCAAAACGAGTCTTCTCTCTTATTCATCCTCCTTGCTTTTAGCGAGCCGGCACAAAAATTTTCCAACACCATCACACCCTTACCCCACTCAAAGTAACGAAGCAAGTACCACTCCATACTACCCCTTAATGCCAATAAGGATGAATACATACATCTCCTTTGCTAATTACCACCTGGTATTATCTATCATTCGATGTTGCTAACAAAGACCAAAATTATTTTGCAATGTGCTAAGGTTGTACAATACCCAACAATGGTCTAAGGCTGTGCAGTGCATGACGCTAATTACCACCTGGTATTATCTATCATTCGATGTTGCTAACAAAGACCAAAATTATTTTGCAATGTGCTAAGGTTGTACAATACCCAACAATGGTCTAAGGCTGTGCAGTGCATGACGCATAAGTTTTTTCTCCTTTCCTAAATCGTAGAAAATGTCTTTAGCCTACCTATTCTCTCCCAAACCTGTCTCGATTTATAGATACAATAGTTTGAAGCGCTACACCGGAGCCTACGTTAATAAAGGCCCGCGCATACTGGCTTTCCAGGATTTTTTTTTTGGCATTTTGGTTCGCCGCGTCTCTCCGCTTGGTGCGCTCTTAAGAGTACGGTTTTAAATTTAAAATTGGTTTTCGCGGGCGATTGCAACGTGTGTCGCAATCCAAATCCCGTTTCGTACGGTGCAGAGAGCCGAGAGAGAGAGAGAGCAGAAGCATAAGTGCTGGGTTGGAGCCGCTGGATCTTTCCAATAAGAATTATAAATTTTATCTTTCCAATAAGACTTACAAAATTTATCTTTCCAATAAGAATTATAAAATTAATCTTTCCAATAAGAATTATAAAATTTATCTTTCCAATAAGAATTATAAAATTTATCTTTCTAACTATAAATATAAAATTGATCTTTCTAACTATAATTATAATATTTATCTTTCTAACTATAATTATAATATTTATCTTTCTATAATATCTTTCTAATTATAATAATATATAATGAATATTTGCGACTCCAACATTAAAATTAAAATTTCAATCGGAGCTTACGTTATTATAAATTTTATCTTTATAATAATAATTATTATAAATTTTATCTTTCTAATAATAATTATTATAAATTTTATCTTTCAAATAATTGTTATTATAATTTTTATCCTTCTAATAATTATTATTATAAATTTTATCTTTTAAATAATAATTATTATAATGATATATAAGAAATGCATGCGTTTCCTTATATAAAAAATATTTTAGTCAAAACAATTTTATGCATGATCCCTCTAATCTTCCCGCTCTACAAATTCAAATAAATGGAAGATCCCTTAGCATTTACTATCTAAAAGCGCCACCATCCGAGAATCAAGCGCAAAAAACAAGCTGGCGCGTCCTTTCAATGCCGCCCATAGCCAGAAGGCTATGCGCGGGCCTTGATTAACGTAGGCTACGGCTACACCCTTTCCCTCTTGAAGCTGCCAGTTTAACAGCTCTATGATTAGACACGGTTATACGAGAAAGAATCACAACATTGTATAGAAAACCCTAGTTGCTAAAGGCTTGTCTATATACATGTACAGGTACACAAACTGGTTCTGATGTTGTAAGACTGAAGTCAGGCCCGATATAGAGTAATGGCAGTACTACCTATGCAAACGGCATACCTCCTATCTCTTAGCTCAGTGTCATGCCCCTACTGGGCGCGTACAGTATCCTCTCTTACAAAAGCGCGCCCAGAGGGAGGGATACACGGTTTTCACCCCTCTCTACCACCATTAGTCTATACACTGTATCCTCGAAAAGTTTTTATAAATACGAAGTTTGAAAAAATATTCTAACTATTGCGACTGTCCACTTAAAATATCGCGAGTGTCCACTTAAAATAACGCGAGTGTCCACTTAAAATAACGCGAGTGTCCATTTAAAATATCGCGAGTGTCCATTTAAAATATCGCGAATGTCCATTTAAAATATCACGAATGTCCATTTAAAATATCGCGAGCGTCCATTTAAAATATCGCCAGTGTCCATTTAAAATATCGCGAGCGTCCATTTAAAATATCGCGAGCGTCCATTTAAAATATCGCGAGCGTCCATTTAAAATATCGCGAGTGTCCATTTAAAATATCGCGAGCGTCCATTTAAAATATCGCCAGTGTCCATTTAAAATATCGCGAGCGTCCATTTAAAATATCGCGAGCGTCCATTTAAAATATCGCGAGCGTCCATTTAAAATATCGCGAGTGTCCATTTAAAATATCGCGAGCGTCCATTTAAAATATCGCCAGTGTCCATTTAAAATATCGCGAGCGTCCATTTAAAATATCGCGAGCGTCCATTTAAAATATCGCGAGCGTCCATTTAAAATATCGCGAGTGTCCATTTAAAATATCGCGAGCGTCCATTTAAAATATCGCCAGTGTCCATTTAAAATATCGCGAGTGTCCATTTAAAATATCGCGAGTGTGCATTTAAATTTTGCCAAGCGTCCAGTAACCCAGTTCAATTTCATTTTGGTTCTCCCAGTGTTACTAAGCCAAGAGGCTGCAGGGAGAAAGGCTACAGTTCAGTTTGACCATCTTGGCTGACGTAGAATGCCTCACAATCAAAACATGGCACTGAAGGTAAAGCTGAGAGGGAGCAACTTCTCCCACCTCAATAATTTCAAACATTATTCACACGTCCTGTTAAATTATCAGAAACGTCCTGGTGTATACGTACTATATAAAAGTCACAAAATGTTTAGTCACTAATCTTTTAGATTGGACAAACAGTTCCGAACACAATTGACTTCATGCGATATGAAGAAAGCTCAATTCGTTTCTTACTAACCGTCTTTCTGAAATCCCGTCCCTAAGAAAGATACCTAACCGATCGCTAAACGCGCCCGGCCCCAAGCCCCCAACCAAACCAAGTCGAATGATTTCTCAATTCCGCGAATTTCCCCTCTCCTACAAAAAAAAAAAAAAGAAAAATTCCAAGAATAAAAGAAGTTCCCAGGTGCGAAAAAGAAAAACCGCTCCTCGCTGTCACGAAAGAATGAGGAAAAGGGGTGCAAAATGGACTTCAAGGTTTTGCGCTCCAGGCGAGCTTCATTTATATTGATACGTGGAGTCCAGGTTGAGGGGCAAATAGAGTCTTTGTGACCCACGTGACACTATTCATCCACTCGTAGGGTATGGTCCTTTTTTCAAATTTTAGGCCACCGCCCCCAACGCGAGCGCCATCTATCGTTCTAGATCGGTAATAAACCTCGCCGACGCTACCTTTAACACTTTTTAGAGTGTCATATAACAAGTTTAGCAGCGTTTTACAAAGGTACCATAACGCTTGATCACCAATTTTTTGGTTATTTATATTTATGGGATAAAATTGTTTTCTTCCATGAATATTATCTTCAAACATATGTTAATGCTGTTAATTTTAATTTAATATGAACAATGAAGATTTTTCAATGATTTTTTATTGTATGGATTGAACATTAATAGAATTCGCAGACCTTATTTAAGAAAACCAATAATTGAATTTCTAACCCGCAATAATTTCCCATGTATAATTTCCAACGGTTTTAACCTTAAATTGGCTGCAATAACTCATGGTAATAAAGCTCTTTTTCGGGTGTTTTTACGGTGTATAAAAAGTGTATTCCAAATTCACACTATTTTAAAGGCAGGGTGAAAAGTAAAATCATGTGATTTGTTATCGATTATTCTACTATTTATAAGACCAATCCGCATAGTGAAACATTCAGGAAATACCTCCGAATGACTTTAAAATCAAATTAGTTTGAGATTTCATCGATAATTTTAAATAAGTACCTCCGACCAATCGCGTAACTCCCTGCCTTTTTGTTAACAATATTCTAGTGGCACGCTTCACCATTATCTCTTCGCGAGAAAATTTTATCAAATCTAGCGATAAATTTAATTTTGTTAGTATAAAGGCAATACATTACGAGTTTGGTCGGAGGTACTTATTTAAAATTATCCAGGAAATTTCAAATTAATTGTAATTGTATAACCATAAGTTGTTATTTCTTGGATGTTTCACTATGCAGATTGGTCGTACAATTGGCAGAAAAATCGATAAAAAAGAACTTGATTTTCCATTTCATCCTCCATTTAACGCATTTTTAACACTTCCATTTCACAGAGTGTGTAACGTAATAAGTGATATCGTAATATTACGATATCACTTATTACGTAATTTTCTATATTTTCTTTATAGGTTATAGTGGAAACTGAATTTAAATGAGAAAAGTAAAAGGCCTCAAAAAAAAAAATAAAATTAAAAATATTACTCTCAAAACGAACTAAAATTTAGAAAGCACGAGTAGTTTTAATTCTTATGCTAGTTTTTTTACCTATTATTTGATTTTTGAACTTTCTTGAAATCGAATTAAATCAATATACGAGCGGTCGGAACATTCATTAAAATTCTGATCACAAATATTTCTCTCAAGATGAAGTATTACCACGAAGAGAGGCGATATATCATGGATTATTTAGGAGCTAGGTAATAGCGTGGACGGCTAAAGCTACAAAGCTATTTACAAACTAATCCCTTACATAAAATTTAATATTTTCAAATAGGAACTTAATTTGTTTATGTGGATGCAAGTTGGGTTCCTATGTCTATAAATTCGTTGTAAGTGCTTTAAATAATTTGGTGTTTTCATTTAGAGGCTGTTTTAGCGCCAAACTATCTCTTAAAATTGGCTTTTAGTTGATTTTTTGGTATAAAACAAGGCTCAAAGGTTTCGTGTTTCATATAAGATTTGGAATTAAAAGTTTAAGAATATTTGCTTAGGAGAAGTCTGATTTTGCAAATAAATTAAAATTGAATAAGACTGAGGAATGCAGAAATTTGAACGTAAAAGAGTACGCGAATCTTTCGAATAAAGTGAGCATAAAATCAACTGTTAGATAAAATAATAAATTGTATCTTTTAATTGAAAGTACATTTCTTTTATCAGATTTTGCACATTGAGAGAAGAGCTTTTCCTCTTGGTAAAATATTGGAAAAGGGATTTTTGGGAAGTCGAAAAAGTCACGCTCCAATTTTCTTTGATTACGAGGAAGCCATCACTATTTCTAATCCAGTCATAAAAGAAACCACAAGTCTACAGTTTCTTAGGATAGACTGGAAAGTAAGTTAATAATAGCAAAGCGGATTATGCTTCACACATAAAGTACGTAAGTCCCACTTTTCTGTAGCTTTGGCCATGGATTTCATGACATTCCCGAAGTAAAAACTAAGCAGACGAACAAAAAGCTTTTAACCAATCATGAGCCCCCTAACCGTCAATAACCTCTTTAATGCCAGACCAATCGGCGACGGCTATTACTATTTTCTTGCATGGGACCTCGACTCGACCTCGCCGTCCACCTAACAGGGAAGCTCGGAAGGCAAATTTTCGGTATCGTTCGGTAGTCTTTATAATATATTCAACGTTTTAAAGCTCTGTTTCCGAAGATTTCTGAGTCACTTAATAAGTCTTCAACTAAATATTATAAGAATTTTTTTTAATTGCTAGAGAAAAATAGCTCTGCGAATAATAGTAGACTCGAAAACTACACTAAGCCTTGGCTAGGTATCGGCGGTATCCCGATTCCCAAGCCGCCGACGGCTGGGCTCGCCGTAGCCGCGAGAACAGAAAACATTCCTCGTAAAAAAACATATACACGGCGACTTAAATAGTCCAAGCGAAAGCTACCCAGATTGATAAGATCCTCGTTCCTTACTCCCAAATAATATTTGGTATTATGAATAGTTTTATCTAAAGAATATTTTAGACACCCTGCTCAGTTTTTATAGTAGTTCCCGAATTAATGTACCTGGTAAATCGGTTCTTAAGGCGGAAGGATCGCATGGATCCGAAGGAGGCGCGTTACTGAACTATTTCCCTCCGCGTAAGGGGAGGTTTTTCCCTAGGAGCTTAGAGAATATCGTGTAGCTCCCCCAGGCACACGTTACGTACTTCATGTGTAAAGCCTAATCGGATACTGATAATAAGACAGTGGCGTAACTACAGGGGAGCAGAGCCCGCAACTGCGGCCCATGGCTTTTGGGGGCCCTTTCGAAATTTTCCTTATAGACTGATTGTCCCATATTTTATAAAGTGCCCTACAATTTCACAAATCGTCCAATAAAGTCCAATATTTTTTTGATTTCAAAGTAATTATTTATGATCCCAGCTGTATGACGTTTTAAACGCAGAATTAGTGATATCTCATTTCGTGAGATCAAAAAATCGCGGACCTCGCTTCGCTCGCTCAGGAAGTTTTATCTTCAATTCCCAAAAATTGAATTTAGACGATTTTTAAGGTTTTTATGTGAAATGATAACAATTACTTTGCATTCTGGGCTAAACTCCAAAATAACGCAATTGAATTGCGTGTCTGACCTTTCATTTAAATATCTAAGACCAAAGATTGAAGTGAATTATAGCACAGACCTTTAAAATATATTCAATTATAAAAAAGAGTTTTGAAAATCCTGTATAACCCTATAATTTGATTAATCTCGTCCTGTATAATCCTATAATTTGATTAAGCTCGTCCTGTATAATCCTATAATTTGATTAAGCTTGTCCTGTATAATCCTATAATTTGATTAATCTTGTCCTGTATAATCCTATAATTTGATTAATCTTGTCCTGTATAATCCTATAATTTGATTAATCTTGACCTGTATAATCCTATAATTTGATTAATCTTGTCCTGTATAATCCTATAATTTGATTAATCTGGTCCTGCAGTATCCTATAATTTGATTAATCTGGTCCTGCAGTATCCTACAATTTGATTAATCTGGTCCTATATAATGCTATAATTTTGCGAAGAGAATCCTATTGTATTAAAAATTATCTAAAAGAGTTGAGGGCCTGCATTGCAGTTTAGTATAGTATATGTGCGAGAAATCTTAGTCGAGAGTGGCGACAAGGCGCATTGCTATAAATTATGAAAGGGGAAAGTAGTAACGTTCGTGATGCTCTCATACTTTTTGAAAGCTTGACACTTAAGAAGGGGCCCTTTTTGTCGGGCTGCGGGCGGGACCAACAAACGTCGTTACGCCACTGTAATAAGATAAGTTATGAGCAGAGCAAAGCGAGCTTTTAAAAAATGATTCGAGTAGAGCTGACTCGGTTTACTAATTAGGAAGATTATTGGATACTATTACTAACCGATATCATATTTAATTTAAACAGGCAAGTATTCTCCTGCTAGCGGCAGTTTTACTCTTCTTTCTCTTGCTGTGGAAGACCAAGGACAAGAATGTCTTCAAAAGCAAAAGAACATTTCATAGTTCGAAAAAGTTTCTCTTGTTTCTTGAATTGCTTTCGACATTTTTTGGAAAATGTAACTTATTGCATTTTCGAATTAGCTTAATTTTAGTATTGCTTAATTTCTCAGTTTTTGATGATGTAATTCCAGCTTTCAGTAGACTATCTAATAACGTTTTGTGGAAAATGTTGTGCGGATTTTGGCTACTCGGAACTCTTCTTCTGACCTTTGAAATGTCAGGACATATGAAAACAAATTTCACTTTTAAAGAATATTTGGCAGTCGACAGCTTAAGTGATGTTTTAAACATGACCATTAATCGCATATATCTAAGTTATGAAAATTTCTTCTCTGAGTCAATCTTTTTTTGCAACATGGAACTACCAGTGAGATAATAATAAATAAGTTCAAAATATAAGTTGAAAGGACATTGTACTTTCTCAGTTCTCTATGGGATTTAGCATTCTATGAATATATTTTTATATTCAATTATATAGCTAAGCATAGACAACTGATCAAAGGTGACCATCATAGTTTTATGGTCAAAGTTTGACACACACTGTTGTTAGTTATACCATTGTTCTCGTCCACAATAGGTGAATATATAAAGTATTTGGTCTTGCTGAACTTGTTGAAAAATAAGAAATCGTCATCACAATTGCGCGTGATTTTGCACGTGACGTGAGTCTGGTGATTTATCGTTAAGCCATGGAAATAGAATGTGCGTGAGGAAATGTTTTTTTCACACTATCTTATCGCATGAAAACAAATTTCCTTACGCGCACTTTCCTTGATCGTACGAATTTGAGCGCGCGTTATTTCTCCATACTAGAAACGTCACTCCTGACGATTTGTTATATTTTTCAATTAGCTCCTCCTACTTTATATATTTACCTATTACTATAGCATTAATAACTATCTACAAGGGCATACCAGCCTTGCAGAATACCGCCGTTGAATATATACCTGAGTGGTCCATTCCCATTGATCTGAAACTCCAATCGCCAGAATTCCCAGTCAATAGAAATCTATTTAAGATGAAACGTCCAAATTGACAGAAATTGGTTCGCAACAGTATTGTGGTAGAGCTTAAGGCTTCCAATTCAGAGACTTGGATTCAAACCCCGGAGAAGATGTAATTGTCCTAAATATCTTGTTTAAACTAGTATGTGTAAAAAAAAAGAATAAAGACTCAACTAACAAGAGAGGTTAGGTTAGGTTTGGTTTTTAAACAACAGATAAATATATTAAATAATGCGTCATTAAAGGAATAGCGACATTGTTTAAAAATTATCTGAAATCTATAGAAAACCTTACTTTTTTGAGAGTTTAAACTCTTCTGATTCCAAAAATATGCTTGATCAATATTTAAATGAGGGAAAACACAGAAAAAACAGTTCGAAAATCTGAAATTTGGGGGGCAAAAGCAAATTTGCGGAGAATATTCTTGACGGGTTTTTCTCCTTGATACGTCACTCACAGCATCTCGCGGAAAAGCCAAGCGCGAGCGCCCGAGACTCTCGAGTCCCGAGTCTACTAAGTAATGCCGCGAGAATCTGAATAAAATAGGCTTAACGCGGAGACACAAACAGGCGTCACGTGAGCGACTTCTAGAGAGAAAATTTCTCCTAACTACGTCATCAAACGAAACAAAATTTTAACTAGGCTTTTTCCAAACACAATACTTTGATTCTAATTTTATAAATTGCTACGAAACCAAATAAAGGAGTAGACATATCATAATTAACTAGATTTTTCAACGATTTTTTCGTATTTTAAGTTTCCGGATGTCAAAAATTATGTCGCTAACACTTTAAGAGTTTATTTCTAAAAGTAATTTAGAAACCATATTTTCATTAAAAGAAAATTTATAAACAAACCTTTAATGTATTCTACTATATACTCAAATATACTCAACATGTGTGGTTATTAATTAATTACTCACTGCTGAAAAAAAACCAAAGAATAACCTAAAAAAAAAAGGTCTTTACTAAATATTGTCAAGTTTAACCACGAATACTGGACGAACTATTTTATCCAGGGAAAAGCAACCATGGACGCTCTTGATCATTTTACAAAACCTTTGAAACATACTAGAGTTAAAGATATTTAACATATAGAAAGTGACATGTCCCTTGATTTAATTTTTTTCATTCCAGCCCACCAATGCGTACATATATTTCGACCCGAAAATGATACTCTGCAATTCTATTGTGAGCTTAGACATAATTGAAGTGTATAATTGCAAAAACGACGTGCCCATAGACAATAAGGCATGGTTTGGCTTAACTACAAAGAGTGAACTTCATGATTTGATGAAGACAGAATACAAATGCAATGGAAAACGCAAGCTGGATTTTTACATTGGAGCCCAGAGTTATCGGAGAGAATATTATTTCCTTTACATTAAGTCGTTTCGTGTCAGGCAAGACATCAAGGAAATAGCCATCAGATCGTACGTGCATCACGGGCAGATAATTATGTCTTTAAAAAGAGAGAAATATTTATTCGCGTATTCTAAGATTGAATACTACACTGCATGCTGACCTTAATAGGAGCTGCAATAGAATATTATCTATGTTAAACTGCCATCTATATAATTCTGGGTTGCATCGCTGGATAGTAGCGAAAGAAATCAACAATATTAGCCTTAAACAGAGACTTAAAGTTTATTTTAGCATATAAAGTATTTTCTAGCATTAGTCTAATAAATAGTTGAACTAATTAGATAGTCGGAAGCTTTTAGAATCAGAATTTTCTTTAACGAGTTCATGTTATAGCTCAAATTTTAATAACTTTACCTATGTACGAAATGCTAAAATGCTCATTGGACTGAGTAAGGATTTAGCAAAAAGCTGATTTAGTACCGAAAGAGGCTAGCCTTAAGTACCACGATTTCAAATTTTCCAGTTGACTTGATATTGGGAATTCTCTCATAGCCACGTCTAATTATTTAATATTAAAAAATAGGATTAGTTGGGTGTGCTAATTTTCTCTGATGAAATGAGGATCAAAAAGTTGGAGTTTTTGGTAACCTGCGTGGAAACATTCCGAAGCAAATAGTCTATATACTTCCCCTAACGCTTCAGTGATATGCAGAGAAGACTTTTTAAGGAATTTATAGTAAAGTAATTAAAAGTGGAGTTTGTAATTGAAGTAGTCAATGTTATTATTAACCGGATTTACAAAGCACATGTTTGTAACCCATTACGTTATCAGTTTTCAACTTAAACTTAAAGGGTATGCGAATTTACAATTTCATATCATATTTTACCACGAAAGTGGTATTATGTTACAATTTCTAGTCTCTACTTTCAAAATATCAAGTTTTAATATAATAGAACCAAAGTTTCTATTTTTAAAATCCATTGAAAAATCATGAAAAATCAGTTTCGATTTATAAACAATTTTGTCTTGTCGAGCTTGTTTGCCTGATTTATGACATCACTATGACGCGAGGAAAAAAAAGCGCGTGAATCCAATTCGCCCGAGGTATACGCGTCTCGAGCTTCTCGCCAGTCTAACCTCTGGGTCTGATAGCAGATAGAGTGGCACCATCTCACGTGAAAAAATATATCTGTGACGTCGGACTACAGGAAACGTTTTAGCCTTTCTTAAAAAGAGGATTTCAAATAATTTCATATAAAGCATTTGCAAATTCATATAGCAAAATAGTCAGAAATCGGAGAATTAAAAGCTTGATATTTTTGAATTCACAGAAATTAATTCTATCTTCTCATTCCCTTTAAGAAATCATTTCCGTCGACAGTACTTGGTAGTATACTGCTGGATTTGTATTGACCCTATTACACTTAGAAGTATTTATGACTGTTCATTTAACTACAATTCAAGCGCTGTAAATCCATTAAACCTTCCCTGCATAACAACAAAAAGCTAGTGAGAACACGAAAAACATTTGCTGAATTCAATGATCGTATAAAAAAGACAGAGATATGGGACATAATTTCTATATTATTCATAGAGTCATGAATATCATGGAACGCAACTTTATCCACTACAAATCCATACCGAAGAAGATTATTTTTGAGATGACGAGATGGAGACGACCTCCGGAAGAAACATCACCTTTGACAATCAGAGTTGTCAGTGGAGTTTTTTTCTTGTGGCTAATTGGTCTCGCTATTTCAACTTCCGTATTCATCGGAGAATTGATTTCTATCAACAAAAAGTATTACTATTAATGCCTCAAAGATTTGAGGCAATGGTGCAATTTGGCGGCCACAAAAATGCTGTAAAATTTTACTTTACTATATATTACCTTTAAAATAACTATCTCTAATTCTCTGGAGTTATTTTACTTAACTCTGGTTCGACCTTATGATAATAAGTAACTCTTTAAAATGTAACATGAATTTATTAAAGTACGTAAGAAAACGTCGCCGAACTTCTCTCTCTAAACTCTAAGGTAGCTCTGACTCTTTTTTTACTCTTTTTTATTTGTCCCTTCTTTTGGGTTATCACCCCCGGTCCTCCCCGTCTTCGTGGCGCCCTAAGTACACTCTCTCTCTCTCTTAGTGGAAAGTTCTTCTCTTTCACTGTGCACTGGCCACCACCCACGAAGACCTCTAGGTAAAAGGGGGGAAGATAACCCTTTAGGGCTATTCTATTCTAGTACGCTCCATCTTAACAATTTTCTAGCGGACAAGTTCGGCAACACACAAATTGAATACAGTTGAAATACAATTTTACAAAAAAACATTTTTCGAAACAAACAAAATCAAAATTAATTCCCACAAATTCCCCCCCATGAACGATAGTTCATCTTGTAGTGTCTATGGTTGTTGGGAATTGTCTAGTTCCAATGGGTGGAGCAAATTTATTGCTCGTCTAATCAGTTTCTTGTTTGGTAATTTTAAAGAACACGCGCGTATTTTTAAATCGCGTCCCTCAAAAACCTCTACCACACGCGCCATTTGCCACTGTTGTCTAGGTAGATTTAAGTCGTTAACTAGCACAACATCTCCAGGTTTCACGGAACCTTTCTTCGAAAATTCTACATTATGTGCTGAATTTAGAAGTAACAAATAGTCCCGCCTCCATTGATTCCAAAATTTGTTTAGGAGAGTTTCTTTATATCTCCATCTCTTCACTGCTTGTTTACTTGAAATCGCGTTTGTTGCGTTAAATTGAGAATCTGGTGGTAATGACGTTAGGCGGCGTCCTACTAAGAAATGAGCAGGAGTCAAACAGATTGGTTCGCTGGATTCGCTGTACTGGTAAGTCAGTGGCCTAGAATTGACCACGGCTTCTATTTCTGCAATAACAGTTTGCATCTCATCGAAATTTAACAGCGCTTTTCCCAGTGTCTTCTTAAGAGCCGTTTTCACGGTTTTCACTTGCCTTTCGTAAAAACCTCCCCACCAAGGGGACCTTTCTGCAATAAATTTCCAGGCTATTCCTGTCTTTCCGAAATATTCGTAGACTTCTGGTTTCTTTATATTTTTCCAGATCGATATTAAGTCCCGATCGGCCTTCTTAAAACTCAAAGCGTTGTCGGAGTACATGACATTAACTAGTCCTCTTCTTGAAACAAACCTTCTTAAGGCTAGAAGGAAGGTAGTGGTTGACATTTCAGTCACCAACTCCAAATGTACCGCTCTCGTTACTGCACACGTAAAGAGGCAGATGTAAGCCTTGTAAGGGGTTTCTCCCTTTAAATACAGAGGGCCGGCGAAATCTACCCCCGTGACTTCAAAGCTATGAGCTTTTGTTATTCGATCCATAGGTAGGGGGGCAGTTTCCTCCTCTAGGGACTTAGCTCTCCATAACTTGCATGTTAAGCAATGTGAAATTCTTTTCTTTATCGCTTGCCTCCCTTTGATGATCCAATACTTTTCTCTTACTTGCGCCAAAGTATTTGCTAACCCTTGATGGTACACCCTCAAGTGCGCCTCGTCTATTATCAATTCGGCCAATCTGCACTTCTTAGAGAGGATAACAGGATGTTTTTCCTCATATGATAGTTTCGCCTTTTGGAGGCGTCCTCCTATTCTCAAGATTCCAGACTTGTCCAGAAACGGATTTAATTGTTTAATCGGGGAGTCTTTTTGTAATTCCATTTCGTTTCTTAAATTAGAAATCTCTAACGGAAAGTCTTCTTCTTGAGCTTCTTTGATGAAATATTCTCTGGAGGCTTGAATTTCTTCAGTTGTCAAAGGTGTCTTTATTTTGTTGGTTTTTTGTTCCCCCCCGTTGAGGATGAATCTTCTCATCCACGCGTAGATTCTTACAGGGAACTGCAGCTTACTATAGTTTGCCAAGTTCAGTAGTTTTTCCTTTGGTTTTTCTGACGTAACACTCAGAACTAATTGGGAGCAATCTATGTAATTTTTTCTCATTTGGGCCTTGAACTCTATTTCCTCTCCCGGTTTCAGATTTTCAAACCCTTGATCAGGCCATTCTTTTTTATTTTTCTCTAGCCACATTGGACCCTTCCACCATACTTTATTTTTTGCTAAATCTCTGACTTTTTCACCCCGAGTGAGGAGATCAGCTGGATTGTCTTTCCCCTTGCAATACTTCCATGAATCCGGCTCGGTGAGACTTTGGATGTCCTCCACTCTGTGAGCGACCATGGGCTTCCACCTTCTAGACATTCCATGTATCCATTTAATTACGGTTTGAGAATCCGACCAGTACTGAATATTTTCTTTAGTCGTTTTGAAAACTTGATTTACTCTTTGGGTTAACCTAGCACCAACTAGGGCTGCCATTAACTCTAGTACTGGAACTGACAGCTTTTTGATAGGCGCGACTCTAGTTTTTGACGTGACTAAGAGGGTCGTGATTTCTCCCTTCTTTGACGTAATTCGGGCGTAGATGGCGGCTCCGTACGCAGCTTCACTTGCGTCACAGAAGCAATGCAACTCCTTTGTCTCTATTTCTTTTTCTCCTAGATTCGAATGACAGTGTCTTGGCGTGGATATTAGGGCTAGATCAGGTAACTCTGCCAACCAGCTTCTCCACGCTCTTGCTACCTCTTCCGGTAAAGGTTGGTCCCACCCCTTCCTTTGCAGCCATAGCTCTTGAAACATAATTTTTACTCTTACGGAAAATGGTGATAATAAACCGAGAGGGTCGAAAATCCTCGCAGCTGATCTTAATAAGCTCCGTTTCGTATCTTCGAACTCTGGAATGCTCTCGATTAAGGAATCTACTTGAAATCCAAAGGTGTCCGTCTGGTCGTTCCAGACTACTCCTAAAACCATCTGGCTTTTGCTACCGCCCTTTAAAATTAGCTTCTCTGAATTGGGCTCTGGTTCCCAATTTTGTTCCTTAATTCTTGTTCGGACTTCGGTTGAGCTGGTTCTCCATTTCCTTAGTTTCATTGCTGCCTTCTCTAATATGGTCTTCGATTCTAGGGCTCTTTGAAATGCTGAAGCATCGTTATCTGCTCCACTCGTCAAGTCATCTACAAACATGTCGTTGCTGAGAATTTGACAAGTCTCCGGATATTCCCCTTCATAACTCTTTGCGTGATGCTTTATAGTCGCCCCTAAATGGAACGGGCTTGAAGTGACCCCGAACATGACTCTGGTCATGCGATAAGTGATTGTTTCTTCGTTTGCTGGTGACTCAAATGGATTTGGTTTCCAAAGAAATCGAGTAGCATCTCTGTCCTCTGGTGCTACGGTAATTTGCAGGAAGGCCTGCTCTATGTCCGCAGTTAGTGCTACTTTTCTCATTCGGAATTTCATTAAAATCTCTAAAAGATCCGGAATCAAGTTTGGGCCAGGCAGAAGAACTTCATTCAAGGAAAGGGCATTTCCTTCGTGGGAGGAAGCGTCGAATACGACGCGTAATTTGGTCGTTTCTCTCTCAAGCTTTATCACGGGTTGGTGTGGAATGTAGTATACCGGACCGTCTATCTTCTGCTCGCCTTCCAATACTCTTTCAATGATACCCTTTTCCTCGTAGCCTTCAATTACCGTTTTATACTTCTCGAAAAGGTTGAAATCTTTGCGAAATCTCTTGGAAAGGCCCTCTAGTCTCTTCTTGGCCATATTTAGGTTACTACCCAGCTTGGGTTTATCCTCTGTCCAAGGTAGGCTCACTTGATAACGTCCCTCTTCAAATTTGACGGTATTTTCAAACTTATTCACGGCTTCTTCTTCTCTTTCATCCATTGTTTTTCTTCCAGCTTCTATAATTCCGAGTGACTCGATCTCCCAAAACGCTTTCAAACTCTTCCCAATTTCGTCGTCTGTTGAATTTTCCAAGATTAAGTTGATTGAGCTGTCTGTCTCCTCTATCTCTGATGTTATGAGTAAGCAAGAGGCTGAACTTGGACCCTGTACTACCCATCCGAAAAGGCTTTCCATAGCGACCAAGGATTCGTTTAATCTCTTTGACTTGGTGCTAAATATTTTCCAATAGTAATCGGACCCTATTAGAAGTCCAATTTCACTTTGCGTCGGAAATTTGCTTTCAGTATCTTCCGCTAGGCTCATGTTGTTTTCTTTAAATTCTTTGACTATCTCTTTACCAGGAACTAGAATTCTTGCGGCGCTGATTTCAGGCGTTTCTACAGCTTCTATCTCTATTGACTTTTCGTCATGAATGCTCTTTACGGTTAGCTTAACTCTTCTTGTAAGGATTGCGGTGGGTTTTTTCGCCCCGAAAGGGAAGTAATTCAGTCGAATCTCTCCAACTACGGGCAACGCTAGTTTCTCGGAAAGATCTTTTCTTACAAAGCTTCTTTGACTCCCCCCGTCAATCAAACATCTCGCCACACCTTGACTCTCTTCGCTTTTCAATAATACTGTAGCGGTTTGAAGTAAAATTCCACAAGGCGCGTTAGGTATTTCGTTTTGCATGACGGTATTATTCGCCGTGTCCTCGGACTCCTCGATTCTAGTTTCTTTCTTCTCCTTTTCTTCCTTATGTCTAGTTTCGCACATCGCCGTATGATGGCGTCTCTGACAGTGTTGGCACTGTATCTTAGAAGTGCATCTTCTAGACATGTGGTCACCCTTCATGCAGCGGAAACATTTTCTCTTTTTCTTAAGAATTTCCAGTTTTTCTTCAACACTCTTAGATTTGCAATTTTCGGCGCTGTGTGGCGCTTCGCAAAATATACAAGAAATCTCAACCGCGTTGCTCAATATGGCGCTTGACGAAAATGGTTTTCTTCTTGGGTTATTTGGCTCTCTGTGATTTGCTTTCTCTGACCCTCTAGAGTATTGATACTCCCTTTGCTCGAATTTTTCGTTCATCCTTGTAAAGGCTTGTGCCCTTTCTCTACTCTCTACTTCCTTGCGAATAAATTCTAACAAATCTTTAACTTTATGTTGACTCGTTCTATTTTGCTGTCTACTATATTCTAAGGCCAACTCGTATGGTATCAATTTGACCATTATGTGATGAAGAAAATCACCGTCCGCACTTCTTCCTAACGATTCTAGACTTCTTACTTCAACAATACAGTTATCATAAAATGCACGCAGTCCTATTAAATCTCCCTTGCGGTGAACAGGGGTCATACTTGTAATGTTATTCATATGAGTGTTTACTATATCTTCTTCGCACCCGAATCTTTCCTCCAATAATTTTATCGCCGCGTCGTAATTAGCCTCTGTTAACGCTAATCCCGTTACTGAAGTTAACGCGAATCCCCCTAAATATGACTTTAAGTAAGTGTATTTATCTACCTTTGTTAAAGAATTGTTTTGATGGATCGCGACGTTGTATTGATTCCAAAAGTTCAACCATTTACTTGGATCACCCGTATATTTCTCTATATTAATACGAGGTAATTTTACACAGTTTTGCGATACGTTCCCTTGTTGATTAACTTGAGCTGTCGGGCTTGGTGGTACTTGTTGTTGTAAACCTTGCGTAATCACTGTTGTTGAACTTTGGCTCTGGGATGAAGTCGACGAAGCTCCACTAAGGCCGGTACTGGCTGGAGGCACGTTGCCTGCTGGAGGCACGTTGCCGCCTGCCGCAGTGGTGGTTTGGGGATTCTGAGCGGCGATGGCGGCTTCTAGGGCTCTATCGGCGTCATCTCTGCAGTCGGTTATGCTATTCTCGTACTTTTGGACGCCATTTAATTCGTCGTCTAACTCTGATATGGGCGTCAAATTGGCAATTTGTTCGTCCAACGCTTGTAACTCTCTTTCTCTGTTAGCTAGATGCTGTAGGTTCCTCTGGACGTCTCCAGTAACTATGATCGTTCTTGTTAGATCATCTCTTATCTTATTAATGTATCTGGTCACATTAGTCCTCTTTGACGTTCTAGTTTTTCTCAACCGTTCTAAGGTCTCTAATTCGTCCGCGGTCGACATTTTCTTTCACTTCTCTACTAATTATTACTTTACTTAAATACCTAAAGGTCCCGGGTTTCGGCACCATAAAATAACTATCTCTAATTCTCTGGAGTTATTTTACTTAACTCTGGTTCGACCTTATGATAATAAGTAACTCTTTAAAATGTAACATGAATTTATTAAAGTACGTAAGAAAACGTCGCCGAACTTCTCTCTCTAAACTCTAAGGTAGCTCTGACTCTTTTTTTACTCTTTTTTATTTGTCCCTTCTTTTGGGTTATCACCCCCGGTCCTCCCCGTCTTCGTGGCGCCCTAAGTACACTCTCTCTCTCTCTTAGTGGAAAGTTCTTCTCTTTCACTGTGCACTGGCCACCACCCACGAAGACCTCTAGGTAAAAGGGGGGAAGATAACCCTTTAGGGCTATTCTATTCTAGTACGCTCCATCTTAACAATTTTCTAGCGGACAAGTTCGGCAACACACAAATTGAATACAGTTGAAATACAATTTTACAAAAAAACATTTTTCGAAACAAACAAAATCAAAATTAATTCCCACAACCTTTAGGCTCACAGTCACAGACATTAACATTAAAACACAAAGATTTATTATCAAATTACTTCTTTACTACCAGAGCTAACAAAACCGTATGCTAGGCCTAGATCAAAAGATGCACTTAGTGTTGACAAGTGTAACACCTCTAGAAAAAAAATTCTATATTTTACATGGGCTTGATGATGTATAATATCCTACCCTTGTTATCCGAGCTTTTAATAGTATTAAACGGTTCAAATACAAAGTGAAGAAAATAATATTACTAAATTGGATAAAAATATAAATATGTACCTTCTTAAAAATTAACCCGTTTCTATTCTATAATCATTTGTCTAAATTGTTTTTATTTTAGTTTTTTCTTGTTTCTTGTTATTATTGACCAATGCTAACAAAGCGAAATAGAAATAACAGTATGGAAGAAGCCGGGATTGAAATATTTCCTCCAAGTTCCAACATACAAGGAGGTTAATGCATTGCCATCTTTGCTCACCCTTTAGATCCAAATCCCCTACAGCGCAGGCGACGTATACCGTGATGGTCGGTAAAATATTACCCCTGTTGCATCGAAAAGGCCTCTGATTTAGCCTTTAAATCAGAAACAACGTGATTACACGTGACCTTTGCTATTCAGACTGATACACTTTCTGTTATTTCTTCTGGCCTTTGATATTAATTTAGTTAACTAAAATACATTTTCATTGAGAAATTTATGAAAATAACCAGCAGAGTAAAAATTTATATTATAAATATATAAAATTATACTATAAATTTGAGAAAATTCATTCACTAACCCTTTGAAATATTGTAATGCAGTTCAATGTAATTCAATGTAATTACTAGATGCTGAGGAAGGAACTCTATTTAAATAGTTCGAGGGAACGTTGCAAAATGATGCAAGTTGTACTGTTATATATTCGAAGATATCCTGGAAAATGCCGACCATTATTAATTCTTAAAAAACCTTACCCAATTACTGCTGTAAATAGTTTCACTTTACTACCTATAGTCTTTATTTACATAATTGAAATATCATCGACATAATAAATTGCAATCAATTGCCTTTCTCATAAATTTCAGTGTAGTTATCTAACACAGCTATGCTGACTAAAAACAGAAAAATATGTTCATGTTAAGTTTAAAAAAAAGGAAATAAAAAGATTTGTAAATAATGTTATTTCACCTAAAATAGAAATGCGTACGGGATTTCATGAATGACCGACCCCTCGGAAATAACAGATTCACGCCAAATTTCCATAAGGTAATTAGGCATACGAAAAAAAAAGAACTAACTAAAAATCGCAAAATATTAGCTAAAAGAAAAATACAATAGCATGGTTTCTTCATAATCCATATCCTTTGTAGTTTAGTCAAATCACATGAGGCTAAATTTCATGTCAATCTCTGTACTTCAAAGTGTAGTTTGGTGTAAATGAAAATTGTAAGGAAAAATTTTGTTCAAACGTCCCTGTAGCCCCCTCCCTAACAAAAATTACCTCTTAGGTATAGGTGACTCACTAGAAATTACCCGTACAAAAATTTACGGCTGCATTTTGCTGTTAATTAGACTTTTTAGAATCTGCAATATATTGCAAATAAACTGGAATATTCTGGAAAAATACTGGAATAAACCTGAAAAAGGTTCAACTTCAGAGAAAATTAAGATGCATTCCAAAGAGCAATGCAGAACATTTTAGACGTTTTGCAGAAAAAATATCTTCCGTTGGAAAACTCAGTACAGCAGTATACAAAATTTAGCTACTCTAGAGTCATAAAATAGCTACCTTACAGCTAGAAAACAGAGGGGAAATAGTAACTACCGTAAGAAATCAGGATGTTTGTAGGCTCATTACAGGTACTGTACCTTCCAGATATATTGTATGCATGTTACAGTCAGAAATTGCTAAGTTTGTGGGATAATGGCAGGCGTGTTTCAGATACTTTTTAGGATAATTGCAGGCGCGTTTCAAATACTTTTCAGGACCATCACAGGCGCGTTTCAGATACTTTTCAGGATCATTACAGGCGCGTATCAGATACTTTGTAGGATAATTGCAGGAGCGTTTCATATAATTTTCAGGACCATTATAGGCGCGTTTCATATACTTTTCAGGATCATTGCAGGCGCGTTTCATATACTTTGTAGGAAAATTGCAGGCGCGTTTCAGATACTTTTTTGGATCATTGCAGGCGCGTTTATGATACTTTATTGGATCATTGCAGGCGCGTTTCAGATACTTTGTAGGATAATTGCAGGTGTGTTTCAGATACTTTGCAGGATTATTGTAGGTGCGTTTCATATTCTTTGTAGGATAATTGCAGATGCGTTTCAGATACTTTGTAGGATCATTGCAGGCGCGTTTCAGATACTTTGCAGGGTCATTGCAGCCGCGTTTCAGATACTTTGTAGGATAATTGCAGCCGCGTTTCAAATACTTTGCAGGATCATTGCAGCCGCGTTTCAGATACTTATAAGGACCATTGCAGGCGCGTTTCAGATACTTTTTAGGATAATTGCAGGCGCGTTTCAGATACTTTTTAAGATAATTGCAGGCGCGTTTCAGATACTTTTTAGGAAAATTGCAGGCGCGTTTCAGATACTTTTCAGGATAATTTAAGGAGCGTTTCATATACTTTGTAGGAAAATTGCAGGCGCGTTTCAGATACTTTTTAGGATAATTGCAGGCGCGTTTCAGATACTTTTAAGGATAATTGCAGGCGCGTTTCAGATACTTTTTAGGATAATTGCAGGCGCTTTTCTTATACTTTGTAGGACAATTACAGGCGCGTTTCAGATACTTTGTAGGATAAATGCAGGCGCATTTCAGATACTTTTCAGGATAATTTCAGGAGCGTTTCATATACTTTGTAGGAAAATTGCAGGCGCGTTTCAGATACTTTTCAGGATAATTTCAGGAGCGTTTCATATACTTTGTAGGAAAATTGCAGGCGCGTTTCAGATACTTTTCAGGATCATTGCAGGCGCGTTTCAGATACGTTTTTAGGATAATGGCAGATGCTTTTCAGATAATTTTTACGATCATTGCAGGCGTGTTTCAGGTACTTTTCAGGATCATTGCAGGCGCTTTTCATATACTTTGTAGGCAAGTTGCAGTCGCGTTTCAGATACTTTTCAGGATCATTATAGGCGCGTTTCAGATGCTTTGTAGGATCATTGCAGGTGATTTTCAGATAATTTTTAGGATCATTGCAACCGTATTTCGGATACTTTGTAGGATAATTGCAGGTGCGTTTCAGATACTTTTTAGGATCATTGCAGCTGCGTTTCAGATACTTCGCAGGATCATTGCAGGTGCATTTCAGATACTCTGTAGGATAATTGCAGGCGCGTTTCAGATACTTTTTAGGATAATTGCAGCCAAGTTTCAAATACTTTGCAGGATCATTGCAGCCGCGTTTCAGATACTTATAAGGACCATTACAGGCGCGTTTCAGATACTTTAATTTGTACGATAATTGCAGGTGCTTTTCAGATACTTTTTAGGATAATTGCAGGCGCGTTTCAGATACTTTTTAGGATAATTGCAGGCGCGTTTCAGATACTTTTTAGGATAATTGCAGGCGCGTTTCAGATACTTTTTAGGAAAATTGCAGGCGCGTTTCAGATACTTTTCAGGATAATTTAAGGAGCGTTTCATATACTTTGTAGGAAAATTGCAGGCGCGTTTCAGATACTTTTTAGGATAATTGCAGGCGCGTTTCAGATACTTTTTAGGATAATTGCAGGCGCGTTTCAGATACTTTTTAGGATAATTGCAGGCGCGTTTCAGATACTTTTTAGGATAATTGCAGGCGCTTTTCTTATACTTTGTAGGACAATTACAGGCGCGATTCAGATACTTTGTAGGATAATTGCAGGCGCATTTCAGATACTTTTCAGGATAATTTCAGGAGCGTTTCATATACTTTGTAGGAAAATTGCAGGCGCGTTTCAGATACTTTTCAGGATAATTTCAGGAGCGTTTCATATACTTTTCAGGATCATTGCAGGCGCGTTTCATATACTTTGTAGGAAAATTGCAGGCGCGTTTCAGATACTTTTTTGGATCATTGCAGGCGCGTTTATGATACTTTATTGGATCATTGCAGGCGCGTTTCAGATACTTTGTAGGATAATTGCAGGTGTGTTTCAGATACTTTGCAGGATTATTGTAGGTGCGTTTCATATTCTTTGTAGGATAATTGCAGATGCGTTTCAGATACTTTGTAGGATCATTGCAGGCGCGTTTCAGATACTTTGCAGGGTCATTGCAGCCGCGTTTCAGATACTTTGTAGGATAATTGCAGCCGCGTTTCAATACTTTGCAGGATCATTGCAGCCGCGTTTCAGATACTTATAAGGACCATTGCAGGCGCGTTTCAGATACTTTTTAGGATAATTGCAGGCGCGTTTCAGATACTTTTTAAGATAATTGCAGGCGCGTTTCAGATACTTTTTAGGAAAATTGCAGGCGCGTTTCAGATACTTTTCAGGATAATTTAAGGAGCGTTTCATATACTTTGTAGGAAAATTGCAGGCGCGTTTCAGATACTTTTTAGGATAATTGCAGGCGCGTTTCAGATACTTTTTAGGATAATTGCAGGCGCGTTTCAGATACTTTTTAGGATAATTGCAGGCGCTTTTCTTATACTTTGTAGGACAATTACAGGCGCGTTTCAGATACTTTGTAGGATAAATGCAGGCGCATTTCAGATACTTTTCAGGATAATTTCAGGAGCGTTTCATATACTTTGTAGGAAAATTGCAGGCGCGTTTCAGATACTTTTCAGGATAATTTCAGGAGCGTTTCATATACTTTGTAGGAAAATTGCAGGCGCGTTTCAGATACTTTTCAGGATCATTGCAGGCGCGTTTCAGATACGTTTTTAGGATAATGGCAGATGCTTTTCAGATAATTTTTACGATCATTGCAGGCGTGTTTCAGGTACTTTTCAGGATCATTGCAGGCGCTTTTCATATACTTTGTAGGCAAGTTGCAGTCGCGTTTCAGATACTTTCAGGATCATTATAGGCGCGTTTCAGATGCTTTGTAGGATCATTGCAGGTGATTTTCAGATAATTTTTAGGATCATTGCAACCGTATTTCGGATACTTTGTAGGATAATTGCAGGTGCGTTTCAGATACTTTTTAGGATCATTGCAGCTGCGTTTCAGATACTTCGCAGGATCATTGCAGGTGCATTTCAGATACTCTGTAGGATAATTGCAGGCGCGTTTCAGATACTTTTTAGGATAATTGCAGCCAAGTTTCAAATACTTTGCAGGATCATTGCAGCCGCGTTTCAGATACTTATAAGGACCATTACAGGCGCGTTTCAGATACTTTAATTTGTACGATAATTGCAGGTGCTTTTCAGATACTTTTTAGGATAATTGCAGGCGCGTTTCAGATACTTTTTAGGATAATTGCAGGCGCGTTTCAGATACTTTTTAGGATAATTGCAGGCGCGTTTCAGATACTTTTTAGGAAAATTGCAGGCGCGTTTCAGATACTTTTCAGGATAATTTAAGGAGCGTTTCATATACTTTGTAGGAAAATTGCAGGCGCGTTTCAGATACTTTTTAGGATAATTGCAGGCGCGTTTCAGATACTTTTTAGGATAATTGCAGGCGCGTTTCAGATACTTTTTAGGATAATTGCAGGCGCGTTTCAGATACTTTTAGGATAATTGCAGGCGCTTTTCTTATACTTTGTAGGACAATTACAGGCGCGATTCAGATACTTTGTAGGATAATTGCAGGCGCATTTCAGATACTTTTCAGGATAATTTCAGGAGCGTTTCATATACTTTGTAGGAAAATTGCAGGCGCGTTTCAGATACTTTTCAGGATAATTTCAGGAGCGTTTCATATACTTTGTAGGAAAATTGCAGGCGCGTTTCAGATACTTTTCAGGATCATTGCAGGCGCGTTTCAGATACGTTTTTAGGATAATGGCAGATGCTTTTCAGATAATTTTTACGAACATTGCAGGCGTGTTTCAGGTACTTTTCAGGATCATTGCAGGCGCGTTTCAGATACTTTTTAGGATAATTGCAGGCGCTTTTCATATACTTTGTAGGCAAGTTGCAGTCGCGTTTCAGATACTTTTCAGGATCATTATAGGCGCGTTTCAGATGCTTTGTAGGATCATTGCAGGTGATTTTCAGATAATTTTTAGGATCATTGCAACCGTATTTCGGATACTTTGTAGGATAATTGCAGGTGCGTTTCAGATACTTTTTAGGATCATTGCAGCTGCGTTTCAGATACTTCGCAGGATCATTGCAGGTGCATTTCAGATACTCTGTAGGATAATTGCAGGCGCGTTTCAGATACTTTTTAGGATAATTGCAGCCAAGTTTCAAATACTTTGCAGGATCATTGCAGCCGCGTTTCAGATACTTATAAGGACCATTACAGGCGCGTTTCAGATACTTCGCAGGACCATTGCAGGAGCATTTCAGATATTCTGTAGGATAATTGCAGGTGCGTTTCAGGTACTTTGCAGGGTCATTGCAGCCGCGTTTCAGGTACTTTGCAGGGTCATTGCAGCCGCGTTTCAGATTCTTTGTAGGATCATTGCAGGTGCGATTTAGATACTTTGTGGAATAATTGCAGATGCGTTTCAGATACTTCGCAGGATCATTGCAGGTGCATTTCAGATACTTTGTAGGATAATTGCAGGTGCATTTCAGATTCTTTGCAGGATCATTGCTGGCGTGTTTCAGATGCTTTGCAGGGTCATTGCGGGTTTTCCTATCAATTATTGCAAGAACGGATTTATGGGATAAGAACGTCGGAGTTAGCGAATTCACTCCCCATCCTCGCATACTTTATTGAGAAACTTCGTCTGCTTATATTTTGACTCCACCCACAAATTCTGTATATAGCTACTTCTAGAGATCGAATTTGTGGGTGGAGTCAAAATATAAGCAGACGAAGTTTCTCAATAAAGTATGCGAGGATGGTACTAGAGGCTAAAGCTATGATCCGACGTTCTTATCCCATAAATCCGTTTTTGATTATTGTGATTCAGTCGCCTTATATACCCTAAATTTCCAAAAATTTTTAAAGAGGCTTACGCTTGAGTTCAAACGTCAACAATAGCTATGTTTAAAATTATTTTAGGAATAAAGTTTCTTAAAACGATTTAACTAGAATTAAGGTAAATTAATGACGATTAAATTAATAAATATCAGTTATATTTTTTTAATATTTAAAAATAGCCTCTAAATTGCGTCTCGACTTGGAGAGGTTTATTTTGGATTCCCAACTTGTACTCATCCCTTACAAAAATATTAAGCTGTAATTCATCTGAATACACGCTTTTCTGACTTGCTAAAGTAATATCTGAGATGGTCTAACTGTTTAGGTACATGTACGTTAAGTTCTTACCACATCTAGCTAAAAAGGTCTTTTCGTCTATCTAACATCCACAACATACACACTCACAGAACATAATCGAAAAAGTCTTTAAAATTTGTACCTAAAAACCGATTACAACTGAAGGGAAGGGTCCCGACAGGCTTGTTTTACGTCTATCCGCAACCAGGAAAACTGCTGTAAACTTATATGATAGCGCTAAAGTACTTTGGTTCGCAATTTCCTTCACATTTCGAGCGCCATGGTGATAGTAGATATTGTCTTAATCGGTGAAGTTGGACTGCAAAACCGAGTGTATTCAATTCTCGCGTCATTCTCGAACTAGCTCTCAGTAAGTCTCTAGCATTACGAAGTACAGGCAGTGTCATACTTATTGAAACATATCTGATAAACTTATGATAACTGTATATACAATACTGGCCCATTTATGACCAAAAACTGTTTCAATTTACTATCTTTTATGGTGGTTTAAATATTTTTAGGATCGAGACGTGACAGTATTAGTTCAAAAGATCTTATTGAGATGAATGAGTAAAGCTTTTTTAAGATGCCTTTTTAGGCCTAACCAATTGTTTATTCAAAGTTTAGGAAAATAAAAGCAGTAATATTTATGCCTAACAGAAGCAGTTAAAAATTTAGGGAGCGCTCGAAGTTGACTTCCCGTACAAAAATTTTAAGCTGTAATTCATCTGCATACGCGCTTTTTTATCGCTACCACGCTGTAACCATTAAGGCTACATTTCTGCAGCTCAAAATACGGGAAAATTTCACAGCAATTCTAGAACTGCAAATTGACTGCCGTTTCTACATTTTCTGTTTGTTAACTGTTAACTGTCTAGCCTGGCAGCAATATGCAGCGCAATTCTGCAAACGCTATGCAAAAGTAGAAATACCAGCTGTTAGTTTAAAACTGTAATTTGACTGTTTTAATAGACATGTTACAGGTCTGCAAAAGTGATGGAAAAGTAGAAATCCAGCTGCTAATTTAGAACTGTAATTTGACTGTTTTAATAGACATGTTACAGGTCTGCAAAAGTGAAAGAAAAGTAGAAATCCAGCTGCTAATTTAAAACTGAAATTTGACCACATTTATAGACATGTAACAGGTCTACAAAAGTGATGGAAAAGCAGAAATCCAGCTGCCAATTTAAAACTGTAATTTGACCATTTTTATAGACATGTTACAGGTCTGCAAAAGTGATAGAAAAGTAGAAATCCAGCTGCTAATTTAAAACTGAAATTCTACCACATTTATACACATGTTACAGATCTGCAAAAGTGATGGAAAAGTAGAAATGCAGCTGCCAATTTAGAACTGTAATTTGACCATTTTTTAGACATGTTACAGGTCTGCAAAAGTGATAGAAAAGTAGAAATCCAGCTGCTAATTTAAAACTGCAATTTGACTACATTTAAAGACATGTTACAGGTCTGCAAAAGTGATGGAACAGTAGAAATACAGCTGCCAATTTAAAACTTTAATTTGACATAAATTGACCATTTTTATAGACATGTTACAGGTCTGCAAAAGTGATGGAAAAGTAGAAATTCAGCTGCCAATTTAAAACTGTAATTTAACCACATTTAGAGAGATATTGCAGGTATTCAAAAGTAGGAAATTCTACTTTTGAATACCTGCAATATGTCTATAAATGTGGAATAGTTACAGTTTTAAATAGGAAGCTGGATTTCTACTTTTCCATCACTTTTTCAGACTTGTAACATGTCTATACATGTAGTCAAATTACAGTTTTAAACTAGCATCTGGTATTTCTACTTTTCTATCACTTTTGCACACCTGTAACATGTCTGTAAAAATGGTCAAATTACAGTTTTAAATTGGCAGCTGGATTTCTGCTTTTCCATCACTTTTGTAGACCTGTTACATGTCTATAAATGTGGTCAAATTGCAGTTTTAAATTGGCAGCTGAATATCTCCTTTTCCATAAGTTTTGCCACGGCCAACTTAGATACTCGACAAGCTCGCCAATGAGGCCAGCCAAGTTTGATCGCCCTGTATGTTAACGAGCGTATGAGAAAAACCCGGAAAAAAATATGAAGCCGGGACAAAAAGAGACGAGCTAAAATTTTTTTATAATGTTAATCCTATGGGGCATGGTCCCGAGAGTGGATTCTATCAGCAATTAGGAGTAGTTTTTGAAATGCTTCCGATTTTTGTCAACTCTGGGTATTTTATGAGGCGTGAAGTAAGTTTTGAGCTTCATTTTGAACCTAATTTCATAATTTTACATAAAGTATTTCGCTTTCAATAAATTATTGTTGCTAAGCCTTGGCCATGTTTTTGTTTAAGCAAGCCGGGACAACTCGGGACGAGCTAAAATAAGATTCTAATGCTATTCCTATGGAAAATGGTTTCGAAACTGGATTCTACCTTTAATTAGGAGTCGTTTTCAAAATGTTTCCGATTTTTATCAACTCTGGGGATTTTATAAGGCGTGAATCATATTTTGGGCTTCATTTTGAACCTAATTTAAAAATTTTATATCCATTGTTTCACTCCCAATAATTTTCTAAACTTGAACTTCAATTTGAAGGCAAGTAATTATGAAGCCTGGCTTCATTTCCCGCGAAATTTGAATTTGTAAATATTGCAATGTCAAAACTCAATAAATTTGAAAAATAATTTTTTTGCCGTTTTATTTTATCACAAAAAGTCATCTTATGTGTAATTTAATAATATAAATACTTGTCAAGCTTCTAAAGGAAATCTTCGGTACCCAAGCAGAACTTTTGTAGCGAACCTTCAAAATTATGTTGAAGCTACAATACCAGACTTGCCAAAATAAGAATCCTGCCAAAAGTAAAGTCTCTGTTACTTCTCAAGCTTGAAGACTGCGGCAATCAGCAACACATCCAGAAAATGGCATAACATTTCCCAAAAAATTAAAATGTTACCAAAGACCTCACGAATAAACCCATTAGTCGTAAAGTTTTGAAATTCTAACTACGAGTCATATGACAAAAACTCAGTTTAAACATTGTTTATTTAAATGCAATGCACTATTTAACATCCACAATACATACATTTAATATAATATTAAATCTTATTCCATAAAACAAACAATTCCGTAGTGTAATATTTTAAAATAACACAGAGACGAGCCAAGGTCCAAGTTTAGAAAATTATTGGGAGTGAAATAATGGATATAAAATTTTTAAATTAGGTTCAAAATGAAGCCCAAAATATGATTCACGCCTTATAAAATCCCCAGAGTTGATAAAAATCGGAAACATTTTGAAAACGACTCCTAATTAACGGTAGAATCCAGTTTCGAAACCATTTTCCATAGGAATAGCATTAGAATCTTATTTTAGCTCGTCCCGAGTTGTCCCGGCTTGCTTAAACAAAAACATGACCAAGGCTTAGCAACAATAATTTATTGAAAGCGAAATACTTTATGTAAAATTATGAAATTAGGTTCAAAATGAAGCTGAAAACTTACTTCACGCCTCATAAAATACCCAGAGTTGACAAAAATTGGAAACATTTTGAAAAGGACTCTTAATTGCTGACAGAATCCGCTCTCGGGACCATGCCCCATAGGATTAACATTAGAAAAAAATTTTAGCTCGTCTCTTTTTGTCCCGGCTTCATATTTTTTTCCGGGTTTTTCTCATACGCTCGTTAACATAGAGGGGGATAAATCTTGGCTGGCCTCATTGGCGAGCTTGTCGAGTATCTAAGTTGGCCGTGGTTTTGCAGACCTGTAACATGTCTATAAATAAGGTCAAATTACAGTTTTAAATTGGCATCTGGATTTCTACTTTTCCATCACATTTGCATTCCTGTAACATATGTCTATAAATGTGGTCAAGTTGCAGTTTTAAACTAGCAGCTGGTATTTCTACTTTTTCATCACTTTTGCAAACCTGTAACATGTCAATAAATATAGTCAAATTGCAGTTTTAAACTAGAAGCTGTTATTTCTACTTTTGCATCGCGTTTGCAGAATCGCACTGCATATTTCTGCCAGTACAGACAATTAACAGATAATAAACAGAAAATGTAGAAGCGGCAGACAATTTGCAGTTCTGGAATTGCTGTTAAATTTTCGCGTTTTTCGAGCTGCAGAAAATGTAGCCTTAATGTATACCTATTACAGCGTGGTAGCGATAAAAAAGCGCGTATGCAGATGAATTACAGCTTAAAATTTTTGTACGGGTAGGCCTCACTGCAATATAAAAGTTGCATTGGAAATTTGGCCCGAAACATCTTAGAGACGCAAATTCATGACTTTTGTATATTTTTTCCCAGCATTATTGATTTTTATCAGAATTTATTTGTAAACTACCTTCATTTAGGGAATCGAAGCCGTGTCCCAAAAACGTTTCAACGGAGAATAAAAAAATCGAAAAAATTATTGCTATTCAATGCCAGCAAGTTTGAAAATAGACGCTAATTTTATTTACAGTAAAATGTTACCTGAGATTAATGAGGAATTTTCTCTCTCTTATATTTCTTTTAAGCTAAAACGAAAAGGGAAAATTTCATTTCGTAGAAACAAGTACTTGGACGTGTTGTAAATGCTAATGAATATTTCTAATTAAAAGCAAGGCTTTGTTTATAGTCTGTGGAAAGATACATTGGTTACTAGAATATTTTGATTACTCTAAAGGGATATGAATCGATCATAAAAATGGTATGAAAAATTAACAGTTTCGAATAGTGGTCGGCATTTGGATAGGATAATATCAAAAGTGAATAGATAATATCTGTTTGTTTTATCTTTATTCATAATTTGAAATTATCCACGGGAAGTCTATGATTAATGCAATGTAATCACGAATAATTATCTGATTATTATTCATGGATAACTGATTAACCAAAATTCTGTGGATTATCTTGTCCAAACGCCGACCACTAGTTTCGAATAGGCCCATTTTTTTTACAAGTTTGTGCACTAACTATTCATTACAATATATCTACAGATTATTTACAAGTTTTTAAAGTAAATCTCCGATTGCTTTAGAAACAAGAACAATGTTTTTGATCTCATGTATACGATAATAAATAAATAATTTATGTGTTAATTTTTAACTTATATCTTGATTATCTCGAAGAGTTTCCATTTTGATATGGCTACAACCAGAAGTAAGATAAGGAGACTAGAAGTACCGAGCTAACCAAATTCTTCCCTTGCGAAAGTGAATATTCTTGATAACACACCAACGGTTGGCCCTCTGGTGGCGGTTTCTGAATTTTCCCTCCAAAACGTGAGACGCTCGCGGTGGTAGACGGCCGAACTAGATTCAAGCACCCGCGTCCGTGTTCCGTGGATTTAGGTTGAGGGGAAGGGGGTAGGAAATATTTTGGGAACTCAACCAATTTTTTCTCTCTAATGTAGGCGCGATGGAAGCTGCATAAAATCCTCAAATTTGTTCACTAATGCCAGGATCTATTACCAATGATAGAGAGCTCTTTACTTCTATTCCCTTATCCTACTTCTGCTACAACGTTTCATCGTGGACTTGTCAATGTTAATTTAAGGTCAACATGTTACTGTGAAGTACTCTTTATTCTATCTTAGCCCACGTAACCCAAATATTTATCTCAGTTTAAAGTAGAGACAGCCAATACCGATCGATACCGGTGCAAACATGAACCAATACCGATCGATACAGATATTTACCCACTATGATCCAAAACCCGATACTTCAACCGATACCGATATTTTTAGTAGTACAGTGCCATATACATATACATATGTATTAAAAATGCTAGGAACTAATTTTGAGTAATTTCGTGAATTATACTACCAAGTACAATGTTTAGAGGTACTTCCAAAATAATATCACGGCTTATTGACATTCATTGAAATGTATTATCACCATCAATACATTACTGAAAGACCTAAAAAGTCAAGTAGAGCTCGGCATTTGCTATCCACAAATTGGTGGATAACCGATTATTTATAAACAAAGTTGTAGATTATAATACGATTTAACATGTAAGTTCTGTGGATAATTTTCGAGTATGGATAAAGATAAAATAACGTGGATAATGGATAGATAATGCCAAGCTCTACATATAAAGCATTTTAAACGAGTATCGGCTTAGTATCATATTAAACCAACCGATCCGGTACTATCTGGAAACCCCGAGTATCGGTGCCAATACCGTTTTATTATCGGTACCGGTTCATCCATAGTTTAAAGGAATAATGATCGGCCAGTGAAGCACTTACGATCTGATGGCTATTTCCTTGATATCTTGCCTGGCACGAAACGACTTAATAAGAAGGAAAAAATATTCTCTCCTATAACTGTCGGCTCCAATGTAAAACTCCATCTTGGATTTCCCATAGCATTTGTATTCTGTCTGCATCAAGCCATAAAGTTCACTCTTTGTAGTTAAGCTGAACCACGCCTTATCCTCGACGGGCGAACTGTATTTGCATTTAACCATTTCAATCGCGTCTTTTGCAAAAATCATCGAGATGCAGATTGTCATTTGCGGATCGAAATATTCGTACGCTTTATTGGGCTGGAATGGAAAAATTTTATATAAAGACATCGCATTTTCTTAAATGTTAAATGTATTTCTAGGTTTTTTGTTTTATTTTATTTTAAGTATGTTGCTAAGGTTAGTAAACTGAGCATATTTTCTTAAAAATACAAAATATCCGGGGGAAAAACATTTTTTACACAGAAAACCATGTATTGGTCGAGAATACAACCAATGTGAAAAATCAGAAAGGAAATGCATAACACTCTCAATTAAGACAAACTGTCGCAACTAGAGAACAGGATGACCCAGTCATAAAGTTTTTACCGCCCTCTAGTGACAAGAATTAGTATTACTATATTCATTATAAGATGACCCCAGCTAATTTAGAATTTCGGGGTTTTTTTTTTCATTGTTTATAAAATAGCATTCCTATTATGAATAAAATCAATCTAGTAATAAACTACAGTAACTTACTCATTAGGTTCATTTTAAACTTAACCTACAAAACTTTATCTTAATTAAATTACAGAATAATATTTATTAAACTAGGTTCCCTGACTTTGCTGAAAATTTTAAAATTCCTTGACTTTTCCGGTTTTCCCTGACCTTTTCGGCCCATTTTTAAATTCCGTGACTTTTCCAGATTTTCCAGGTACTGTGGCAACCCTGTCCTTTCCTAGGGCCTTTTTTATTCCTCCCATTTGATTATCATTGTTGTTCACATTTGGGTCCAGTGTTCAGTCACTACCTCCTTCAGTATTTAGGGTAAGGGTGTTTACATTTACCAGCGATTGTTCACATTTGGGGTCCTCTAAGGGGTTTATAACAACAGCTGTAGGACCTCTGTCCACTGATATCTCCAGTTTACGGATTTGTTCAAAACATTTTACAAAATCAGATTTCTTTCCCACCACTGGAAAGAGACTACGTAGTCGGCTAGAACCGTTCGCGATTCCATACTTATTTGGAGATCAAATAATGTAACGGATGAAATTATCCCTAAACTGACTCTCCAAAATTATCCACTAAATATTTCATTAGTCTCCTACCTCATTTCGCCATAGAAATGTTCGAAAAACCTAAAAAATAAATTTTCCAAGTTACGAAAGTACAGCCTCTTTCACTCTGCAAATCTACATTATGGCCATGACCAAGGCTTAGCTCGCCTTAAATATTTTTATTACTAATAAATGTATAAAAAAAGAGGTAGGATTTTACTTTACTTAACTAACTCAACCAACACTTGATTCTGACTAAACAGACCACGGGGAGTTCGAAAAAAATAGTAAAAAAATTCTAAACCCACCGCAAGTCGGTCAAAATCTTTTTTGAAAATTTCAAAATGCACGCACTTACCGCCATGTAGCCCTAACGCGGTCTGCGCCCGTCCTTGACTAAAAGCGTTCTGCAAAAATTTACAACAAGGACTCGCGACGGAAAAATAAATATGAGATTTTAAAAACACGCTGAAACATTTCTATTCTCATAGCAGGATAGAGTAATAATTCAAGAAAGCTTCAATTTTATTACCTCTCCGTGTGACGTAGTCCAGGAGAGGTTCTGTAACGGCCGTGTCTGTCTGTGTGTCTGTGTGTCTGTCTGTCTGTCTGTCTGTCTGTGTGTGTGTCTGTCTGTCTGTCCGTTGTTACACCCACGTGACCGCGTTCGCAGTTTGCGTATCGGAGCAAACGTGTTCGCCATTTCCGAACTGCTTTCACAGTCACGGAAATGGCTCCTCTACTTGAGTTCTCACACCACCAATCTTCTGGTCTTTGTCCATACCACACGGACACTAGTCTGTTCTTACTGGCTGCTAATCACCACCATCTTCTGGTCTTCGTCCATTCCACGTGGACACCAGTCTGTACATACTGGCTTCTAATCTTTGTCAATCCCACATTGACACCCGTCTGCACTTACACTGCCTTCTAACACCACCATCCACTGGTCTTCCGTCTATTCCACATAGACACCAATCTGTATCATTGGCTTCTACTCCATTATCATCGTTTGGTTTTAGGATATACGCGGCGATCAGCTAGGGTTACGAGAAACGTCTAGCCTCCCTAAGGTAGGATCGCTACCAAAGGTTTTCGAATTTGCGGTTTTTCCTTACTATTATAATGGAAACGAATCGTATATATACCCCAAAATTTGAAGAAAGCGGGAAGAGGGGTACCCTTCACTTTAAACGTCAATATTAGCAAAGTTTGAGAAGATAATAAGTATAACTTTATTTTAAACGATTTAACTATTATTAATGTTAACTATTGAAGATTAAAATAATTAAAAATAATTATATTTATTTAAATATTAAAGATAAACCTCTCGTGCAAAGAGAGAGATTATCATTGCCTCCTATATCTACCAAGGCCCGTGCATGCGATATATTTCCTTCATTGCCTCCTATATCTATCAAGGCCCGTGCATTGTGATATATTTCATTCATTGCATAAACATAAGCGACATTGTTTTGGGAAAAAAATACTGCTTCCACTAATGCGTTTATACTCCTTGTTACTGTTGTATAGAGTAATCATGATAAAAGCTTAAAAAATTACGAGAGGACAGACCTTTTTTATCCTCATTCAAAAATATTTTTTGGTGCTAAGACTGCTTTAAAAAATCCAAACGGTTAGGCATTGGTAAAAAAGACAAATGATATTTTTCAAATCTTATGAGATAACGCCCACCTAGTTGAAAATTGCCGTTTTTTATCCGCGGGAGCCATTCCTTATGAGAATTTCGATGCTAGTAGGTTGTCAATTAAACTACCGGTATATTATTGTTGTTGGAAATTGGATATTAAGTCAAATTAAGTGGTTGTAAAGAGCTAGCAGGTTTTTGCCACTTCTTTTTGTGAGTATTTGATTTTTATATGTAAAATGGAGGAAGATAATGTTGAGAGTAAGGATGAAATGCGGAAGCGCAAAGCGCGGGAAAGGATGAGGGCAAAAGGTCGACGTTTTCATTGGATACTTAAGGTTATATAATCTTCTCGACACGGAGAGGTAATATTTTGGTTTTCCCGACTTGTTCATATTTAAAAATGAACGGCTTGGAAAAGGCGTAATGTTATTTGAGAATTAAATGAATATAAACGATATTTTAGAAAAAGTGTAACATTATTTCGGAACTAATAAATGTAATCATCATTATTTTTTTGGAAAAGGCGTAATATTGTTACTTATCTTCATTTACTTCCCAAATAATGTTACGCCTTTTCCAAAATATTGTGGTTTATCTTCATATATTTCCCAAATAATGTTACGACTTTTCCAAAATATTATTGTTTATCTTCATTTACTTCCGAAATAATCTACGTAATTTAGTAAAATATCGGTGTTTATTTTTAAAAATTGGAGCTTGCTTCAAATATTTTTCTATCCTGGTATGAGAATTGTAAATGTTTCAGCGGGTGTTTAAAATTTCATAGCTATATTTCCGCAGTGTGTGCTCCCTGATTTCCGTCGCGAGTCCATGTTATTATATTCACCCCCCCCCCCGAGTAGTTTTTCAAGATTGAGGGCAGAATGCGTTTAGGCGCTTTGCGGTCTTAATGGCGGTAAGTACATGCAATTTTCAAATTTTCAAAAAATATTTTGACCAACTTGCGGCGGGTTTAGAATTTTTTCACTATTTTTTTCGAACTCCCCGTGGTCTAATTAATCAGAATCAAGTGTTGGTTGAGTTAGTTAAGTAAAGTAAAATCCTACTCTACCTTCAGAAAACGGTGGTATTTCCTCGAAAGTAAGTAGAAATACAAGTTCCAAGTGTTTTTTAAAAGATTTTACAGGTGTAAAATTTATAAAATACGTTTTTCCGCTCTTAGCTCGTCTCCGCGAATCGCGGTAAATTTTTTTTCCGTATAAAATGCAGTAATGGCATCTCCGAGGGTTTGACTTATTATAACCTATAAGGAGAGTTGACATAGAGTGCCACTACTCCAAGCTCATCCTTATGATAGTTCCAATTTTGGCCGCTGTGCACTGATCAGGCATATGGCTAATTCGTTTCTCTCTATAGTCTGTCAAACGAAAGAAGAGCCCTGAGAAATTTGTCCAAATTGGTGTCGCCACCATCGACCCCATAGTACTTTATCAACTTGTTTTGTTTTGTCAATAGTCGTCTGTAATATAGTCTGCTATAAACAGATAGGCTTAATCGCAATAGAACCAATAAATTTTGCTATATATATTTAATATGTTTATGTTTCATGATTTTTTATGATCATCGAGTATTGAAGAATAAAAATCAAAATTAACGACAAGACACCAGTTTTATCTTTGTTGAACTAGCATTGCAATATATTTTAATGACAGAAGTTAAAGTACTGGTCCATAAGTAGTTCAGCATCAAAGCGTCTTCAGTCCACGTTTTCATCAGAGTCTTCGCTGTCTTCTTGCATATTAATTTTAAGAGGTTCAATTGTGGTTTCGATGATGGGATCTTTTTCCCAATACTCATGCATTATATTCTCGACGTGCTCTATTGCCTTACGCCAATTCTCTGGTGTTACACGTTCAATGGCCCTCAATGTTGCATCTTTGAAGGTCGAGAGTTTGAAACCAGAATTCTGCTTCGCAACGTTGTTATTCACTTGTGCCCATATTAGTTCAATCGGGTTAAACTGGCAATGGTACGGTGGAATCCTCACTACCGTGTGACCTCTACTTTTAGCAACCTCGTCAATTTCGTACTTAAGGGTTCTGGACTTGTGACGCTTTATTATTTCATAAAGTTCACGTCGAGAATATAATGCTTGAGTATTGGGAAAAAGATCCCATCATCGAAACCACAATTGAACCTCTTAAAATTAATATGCAAGAAGACAGCGAAGACTCTGATGAAGTCGTGGACTGAAGACGCTTTGATGCTGAACTACTTATGGACAAGTACTTAAACTTATGTCCTTAAAATATATTGCAAGTTCAACAAAGATAAAACTGGTGTCTTGTCGTTAATTTTGTTTTTTATTCTTTAATACTCGATGATCGTAAAAAATCATGAAACATAAACATATTAAATATATATAGCAAAATTTATTGGTTCTATTGCGATTAAGCCTATCTGTTTATAGCAGACTATATTACAGACGACTATTGACAAAACAAAACAAGTTGATAAAGTACTATGGGGTCGATGGTGGCGACACCAATTTGGACAAATTTCTCAGGGCTCTTCTTTCGTTTGACAGACTATAGTCTACATTCAAGACTGATAAGGTTTTAGGAAAATAACTCTAAGCCTCAGACGTGACTTTGAGGCCGACTTAACGTCATATTAACGTGGCAGTGGGCGATTATTTAATTTCTCTCTCTTAGCGCGAAATGCGCCTAAATTTGAGATGGATTTGTCTCTACCAGTTCTTATCTTATAAAAGCAATGAACTACACAAGAATTCGGTGGCTCATTCGTAGCGTGCCGGGTTTCCGAACTGTAGCGTGAACGTTGGTACGTTCGAGTCCCCTCGGGGATTTGGAAATATACTAAGTAATGTAATATGAAGTTTAGCTACCCTAGGTCCATCTGTTCGCGTTTTAGAGCATTATTTATGAATTATGAATAAATTTGAATAAATTAACGCGAAAATGGGCGGGGATAAGGCGGGGTTAAGACTCCCGACCAGCCGTAACATAGGCTATATTGGGGGAAAAAGGGGGTAATATAGGGGGGAAAGGCACTAAAAACAGGGGTAAATGGGGGTAAAAGAGGGGGGAAAAAGTGGGGGTGAAAGGGGTAAAAGTAGGGGTAGTAAATCTTCGGTATAAATGCATAAGTTTTTAGAGCCATCAATAGATGGCGCTTAAAACTAAAAACGGCAACAGACATGATGAGTTGATTAAGCTTGGCAATATAATTGAATTTTAAAACATATTCATTGAAATTCAATTCCCATAGAGAAAGTTTAATGTCCTTTCAACGAATATTTTGAATTCCTTTTTATTATCTCACTGGTGAATCCATGTTGCAAACAAAGGTTGTCTCTGAGAAGTAATTAGTGATCGTACGGGGAACCCGAACCCGACCCGGGAAGTCTGGGATCCCCGGTTTTTTCCAACCCGACCCGACCCGGCCAGTCAGTTTTGAAGTCGGGTTTAAAAAAAATCGGGGTGGGCCCGTAGTAGAGGGTAAGCTATTATTGACGGTCGCGCTTTGTGATGCAGTAGATAGGAACTCGAATCTGATTAGGGCGAGCTTGAATATTTAACTTTTTTCTGTCTCGAGGCTTCGAAAGCCAGTAGAAAACTGATATTTGTCGGCAATTTCATGGTCGTCCGTCAAACGCCAATGTATTAATTGTGTGTTAAGTTGCGAGCAATTGATTTCAAAATTGAAAAAGTGGTAGAAGAGTTTCACGAGTACCAGAAACCCCTTTCAGCCACTGCCAAAGACATAGGACAAGGACAATTTGGAATTTTTACAGATGGAAGATGCGCCTGTTCTGGGACAATTAGTTACCCCAATCCCTTCCACGACGTTATATCAGATAGCAATGATATGGCAGAATCGCCTACTATTGGATTCACTAAAGCAATGATATGGCAGATTAGCCTACTATTGGATTCACTAAAGCAAAGATATGGCAGATTAGCCTACTATTGGATTCACTAAAGCAGTGATAACTTGGAACTAAACAGAAAATAAATTCCTTACATTACATAGTGCATAGTACATAGCTATGTATAATTTTTTATAATATGTTAATTACATTTATCTTATTAAAAAGGAAAACCCCGACCCGACCCGACCCGATTTTCCGGGGTTTTTTTCGCAACCCGACCCGGAACCCGACCCGACAAAAATCTCACCCCGTACGATCACTAGAAGTAATATTCATAACGCAGATATGTCCGATTAAGGGTCATGTTTAAAACATCACTTAAGCTGTCAACTACCAGATATTCTTTGAGAGTGAAATTTGTTTTCATATGTCCTGACATTTCGAAGGTCAAAAGAAGAGTTCCGAGTAGCCAAAATCCGCACAACGTTTTCCATAAAAAATTATTTGATAGTCTACTGAAAGCTGAAATTATCAAAAATTAAGAAATAAAACTAAAATTACACTAATATGAAAGCGCAATCAATTACAATTTCCAAAAAATGTCGAAAACAATTCAAGAACCAAGAGAAACATTTTCGAACTATGAAATGTTCTTCTGCTTATGAAGACAATCTTGTCCTTGGTCTTCCACAGCAAAAGAAAGAAGAGTAAAACTACCGCAAGTAGGAGAATACTTGCCTGTTTAAATTAAAATTGATGTCGTTTATTAATATTAAATGGAATAACAGCAGTTTGAAACATTGGTTCAAAGAGTAATAAAAAACAATTTGAAAACATTCAACATCAACAAAAAAAAATTAAAAGCTATTTCCTGTAACTGCGATTCTCAAAACATCGTTATAAAAATGGTCTCATGAAAACTTGTAAATAATGCCAGTTCAGTGGCGATTCGATTGCTCAACGGAGGCGGGTTTTAAGCCGAGCCAACAGTGGAGCCAGTTTATACGGTGACTTCCTTAATGCTATTTTCTCCGCATATATAATTTTCTTTTGTAATTTTACGAGAAATAAAACGTGATAGGCATAATTCTAATCCCCGAATAGGATCTGGCTCATTATTTAATTCTATGCAGAAGGGGATAATAGAATTAGGTTGACGCTCTGTATCATTTTAATACTTTAGATAAGTAACGTGATTCTTCCAGGGCTCACCCTTTTTGTTTGGTCTCCGGCTCATTAAACTTCACATGCTCATCGCACTTTGGGTTGAATTCTATAACTGATTGATACTGAATCCTCAGCAATCAACCCACAAACCTCGTCTTAACGCGGGACAAAAATCCACAAGCGTGCCTTGGCAAATAGTCAAGCGCTAATAGAGTGATGATGAGGGAACTATTTATCGCGTATGTGATTCGGTTAAGTCACCTTGCTACAAATGTTCTGATGTTGGGAAGAATCGTGTTACAATTACCCTGCTTTTTTGTACACTTCTCTCGAAGAGGAGTATTTTATACTTCTGGTATTATTAACCTGAGTCAGCTCGGCTCGACTCGATTATTTTCTTAAAACTTGCTCTGCTCGGCTCTTAAATTATTTTTAACTTACTTTCCAATCTATCCTAATAAACTGTAGACTTGTGGTTTCTTTAATGACAGGATTAGAAATAGTGATGGCTTCCTCATAGTCAAAGAAAATTGGAGCGTGACTTTTTCGACGTTCCCAAAATCCCTTTTCCAACATTTTACCAAGAGGAAAAGCTCTTCTCTCAATGTGCAAAATCTAAGTAAAAATGTATACTCTTGTAAATAGAACATATAGAGAAAAGTTTAAGTTTATGATTCTGTAATTTTTACCTCTCCGAGTGACGTATGTCACGTGAGAGGTATTACACCGGCCGTGTCTGTCTGTGTGTCTGTCTGTCTGTCTGTCTGTCAGACCCCACGTGACCGCGTTCGCAGTTTACAAATCGGAGCAAACAAATACCCGATTTCCGGAACGCGTTCGCGGAAATTTGGTCATTCATCTACCAACACCAGTCTTTACTAACTGGCTTCTAAGGACCACAATCTGCTAGTCTTTGTCCATCCCACATGGACACTAGTCTGTACGTGCTTGCTTCCAAGCACCACCAACTTCTGTTCTTCGTCAATTTCACCTTGACTCCAGCTTCTATGCACCACCATCTTCTGTTCTTCGTCAATTCCACATTGACACCAGCTTCTATACACTACCATCTTCTGTTCTTCGTCAATTCCACATTGACACCAGCTTCTATGCACCATCATCTTCTGTTCTTCGTCAATTCCACATTGACACCAGCTTCTATGCACCACCATCTTCTGTTCTTCGTCAATTCCACATTGACACCAGCTTCAATGCACCACCATCTTCAGGTCTTTTGTCCATTCCACATGGACGCCAGTCAGTACATTCTGGCTTCTTTTCCTCCGTCATCGTTTGGTTTCAAGATATACGCGGCGATCGGCTAGGGTTACGAGAAACGTCTAGCCTCCCAATGGCAGGGCTTCCACCATCGGTTCACGCAAATGCGTTTTTATCTATTATTTGGTTTTAAGATATACGCGGCGATCGGCTAGGGTTACGAGAAACGTCTAGCCTCCCAATGGCAGGGCTTCCACCAAAGGTTCACGCGAATGCGTTTTTATCTATTATTATAATGGAAACGAAACGTATATATACCCCAAAATTTGAAAAAAGCGGGCAAGAGGGGTACCCTTCACTTTAAACGTCAATATTAGCAAAGTTTCGAAAGATAATAGGAACAACTTTATTTAAACGATTTAACTATTTTTAAAGTTATTTACTGGCGATTAAAATAATTAAAAATAATAATATTTATTTAAATATTAAAGATAAACCCAAGTACCGAAGTCGTTAAATCATTGCCTCCTATATCTATCAAGGCCCTTGCATTGCGTTATATTTCGTACATTGTCTCTTATATCTTTTTAGGCCCGTGCATTGCGTTATATTTCCTACATTGCCTCCTGTATCTATCAAGGCCCACGCATTGTGATATATTTCCTTCATTGCCTCCAATATCTATCGAGGCCCGTGCATTGCGATATATTTTTGAGAACAACAACCAAAATGGGAAGCTCCTCTCAGAACCATAATAATTTGTTTTCTCAGTTATATGAAATGAAAATATGGATAATATTTTCGGCAATTCGATTTGAATGGCTCTTTCTGATGTATCATTCTCTCAGCACTGTTCATAATGGACAGGAACGTAGAGATTCGAGACACTAGGAATTACGATAGTGTTTCAAATCCTCTGTATTGAGAGCTTAAAGGCTTGGAGTGAGTCGAAAGATAAATACACATCCTATTTTTTAGTTGTACCATGCGTACCACAATGTTGCCAGGCGTTTATTGAAGGATGCTTGGGTACTTGGTACAGACTGTTACGTCTACCAAGTTTCCTAGCATCCAAGAATAAATAGGATTCATAGAAGCCAGTGTTATGGGCATGTCATGGGTCAAGTCGTTAAATATATCGACGCAGTTAAATAGCTGATGGCATTATTTATCCACTTTCCCATTGCCTTACGAGTGGAAGTTCAACTTTGGCACGGACGACAGATGGCGCTCTTAAATTTCTACCGCCAAAAATCGTTGTTGTCTGCTCGTTTTCCCCTTCCGCGTTTTTTCGTTATAAACTTATGATTTAACGAACTGTTAAGATAAAATTTCATATTTCCTAAGACAGATAAGCTTCTACTCCTTTCATCTTACTCCCAGTTAGATTACAAGCTGGTGTTAAAAAAAATTCAACGGCGAAAAAAGTATTTGACAATCTTATCTAAGAATATTTTTTAAATATAAAAAAAAATGTTTACATTATACGCCCCCTATTTGTGAAAGACCTTATTTTCGCACTTTTATCATTCTTTATTTGAATTTGAAAGGTAGTGCTTCATAATTCAATCTTCTGTAATAACTTTCTTCGGAAAATAATATTTCAAACGTTACAGAGTCTTGCAAGGGGATTGCTTTTGCGGATTTTTGTGAGTATTTAACTGAATAATAAAATGGAGGAGGATAATAATTTAAGTAAAGAGGAAATCAGGAAACGTAAAGCAAGGGAAAGAATGAGGGCAAAAAGGTTAGATCCTGAGTTTAGGAAACGAGAAAATGAAAGGAGAAGAGTGTTAGCAGCTGAAAAAAAGGCTGTTTCGGGAACAGGTTCTAGCACACCCAATGTTGGTCCTACCGCGAGGCCAGTTGGCCATGATTCTGCGAAAGATGACGCATTAAATAAAAGCTCTATTGAAAGTACCGTAAGCGTAGGCATATCTATTAATGAGGAACCCAATAATGTACAAAATGATAATGCTAATATTAGTGAAATCATCGAAAGCGATGAACAAGTACGAGCCTAGCTTATGTGTGATTGGGTTGTGGCTTCCATGTTTTGGGGACATTTGCTTTTTGTGTGGCGAGGTATGATTCAGCTTTGATATGGACAAATGTTACAAATCATACTGGTAGACTAAGAATACGGTTGAGGTATAGCGAGAGAGTAGAGTTTCCACAGCAATTGAGAGATATTGAAAAGGCTTGAACAATTGACTATTTTAAAATTGAATTCCTGCACTTGCAAAGAATTAAAAAAAGCGATAGATGCATATATTTAGGTTGTTTAAGGGGTAGTGATAGTCATCTCCACTCGGAGAGGTAATATTTTGGCTTTCCCAACTTGTTGTTTACTAGTTTCTTTGCACTTACGTTGTCCGAGAGATTGGCATACTCCTTTACTTGTAATTTTCTGCATGCCTCAGTCTTATTAAGGAGTAACTTATTTGCCAATTCAGACTTCTCCTAAGCAAATATTCTTAAACTCAATATTATAACACTTACATGAAACTCGAGTACTAAGTTCTAAAGCCTACACGGAAAAACTAAAACCCGATTTTTAAGAGGAACTTTTGGGGCAAACCAAGCCTCTCAATTAACATACCATATTATTTAAAGAACTTACAGTGAATTTATAGACATCAGCATTCAATTTGCATCCGCACAAACAAAATAAGTTCCTATTTTAAAATATTAAATTTTGTGTAAGGAATTAATTTATAAATAGTTTTGAACCTTTAACTGCCCATGCTCTTATTACCTTGCTGCTAAATAGTCTATGATATATTGTCTCTCTTCAATGTAATACTTCATCTTGAGGGAAAAAATTGTAATCAGAATGTTAATGAATGTTCTGACCACTCGTTTATTTATTGAATTCGGATGCACGTTTTTGTCCTACATCAATTAATCAGCATACGTATTCAAACTACTCATACTCTCGGAATTTTGCTTCGTTTCAGAGCGATTATGCTACTTTTTTATCTTTTTGAGGCCGTTTACTTGTAGCTGATGTTATTTCAGCTACCACTAGGAGATCAAAACTGTTCGTTTTTGTGGGTATCAAAAAATAATATAAAAGCTAAGAATAAAGTACACAAAATTACAGCTTTTTCTACGAAATCACCTATTACTCACGGTTGGTCTATTTTAAAAGTCGCAACGCTTTGTAAATATTTTGGACAATGTCTTAAAGGGGAACTCTGCTCGGTTGGCGCCCCTTTAGTGAAACTTTCCTGTGTAGCTCCAAACGCCGAGAAAATGTGCTGCCGCCTAGGCGAAAAAGCTTGCAACTCAGTTTATTTCTAACGAATTTTCTACTCCCCCCCTTTCCCCCATCCGTTACCGCACCAACGACGAAGCCACGCTTCCTTTAGGTTCGCAAAACCCCCCTCCACCATGGATGATGCCCGCGCCACGTGACCGTTGATGGTAGGGATAGCTTAAGAATGTTAAATGGGACGAAAAACGCCAGACTGGGTTTTCTTTTTGCCCCTATATAGAGTAGTGGCACTCCATGTTAATTTCTCATAGAGCGTAACGTAGCCAAAGGCAGGGAGGTGCCATTACTCTATAGTCTTACTGCCATGATTATACCCCATGATTATACCCCCTAACATTGCAATACTATTAAGTTTTTTCTCTGTAAGAAGGAGGTACCTCCCCCCCCCTTTTTTTTTCAAATAAGGGCAGGGTAGCTTCGACCACCTGAATAGTTTGACAACCAATCACCTATAGTTGATTCCTTTATTCCCTTTTCCCAATGCCATACACACGCCTTTCAATCCATTTTCTCACTCTCTATGTGCTAAAGGCTAGTAGCTTTGAATAGAAAGGTCTTTTATAAAGATTCACTATTTTTTTCGATTCGATATTTTTAACTTAAAATGAAACTATGGAGACAAATATCTATACTCCTGTTTATCCGCACTTGAGAAACCGTACTTGCCATTATATATTGGCTAATGCTCCTCAACTTTTACAATACTGTCAAGTGAGGTTGAACAATAGTATATAATGAGCATTTTTATTTATTTCTTGGAAAAATTGAAAAAGTACATTGGTTTGAACGTTCTTCAAACGAAAGGGACGTGATCCTTCTTTATATCCTGTGAACACCTGACGTGAAATGATTTGGTTATCCCGATCTAATTCCTTATATCGTGTGATAATTGCGAAGTGTTTCGAACATACTTCTTTCTGAAATGAAATGACTCGTTAATCGCTTTACAATTACCTTTGCCATGTGTAATTGGCGAGTTGTTCTGGGTACAAGTGGCGATTAAATAATGTTATAATCACTGCAGTAACCATAATTAATCAAAAATGTCTTGATTAGAATCAAGACCTAAAAAGTATCGATAAGACTGAGGTTATCACTTGTCTGAAGGATCAGATATTAATTTTTCTTTTTAATTGAAACTTAAATGCATGCTTAAGAAAAAACAACGTTCCATTACCGTTTTCCGTTGAAATAAATTATTTTACTGGTAATCAATTTCAAAAATTTACTTATCTCGGCTTTTCGACCACAATTCCATTCCCCGAAAACATTTTATCATTACATTAATTACTTTTGGGAGAGTACGTGTATGGTTTTTGCGTTTTAAAAGGTTCCTTAAGACGTTACATCTCCATTCGTGACCAGCACGCTTCGCAGTGGAACATTTTAATTATTCTAAAACCAATGGCGCCAAATTCAATAGGGACAGTAACATTTTTACTCGCGGTTTTGCAAAATGATGTAATATCAAGTGTACTTTAGTGAACCGTCGTATTGTTCTTTCTCATAGTTCAGGGCATGATCAGTGTTACTGCCCAATTTCTCTCTCTAGTTTCTAACAATGGTTAGAGACTATTTGATAAGGCGCGGCACAACGTTATATTCTAAGTAGCACAAAAGGAAAATGAATCAATTTTTTTATATTTTGGTTTGAAATTAATAAACTCATGATAGTAGTTATAACGAACAGAAAGTCAAGGGAATGGCACCGGTAATGAGCAGCAAAAAGAGAGGAAATTTTGCTTCAAGGTAGCAGAGGGACATGGTAGTGAAAATAGTAATCTAGAATTTTGTTCGTTCAAACCTTAATATATCATGAAATATTCAAGTGAGGAGGCGGCACTACCTAGAAAGATTGATTTTGGCAGATAACAGCGAAAAAAATTATGTTCTACACACACTGGAACTATGGGAGAGTTTCTGGGCCACAGGTCGCACATGATGAAATTTCAACTCCAGTTTACATCTGTTCGTACTAGTAGCAGGTTAAGCTATAGTTTGCTCAGGTCCTGTTAGTCTCGAAAGGGTTATATAGTCCTCGTAACCAGTGGCGTCGCTAGGCCTTTTGGGGGGGACTATAGCCCCCCCAAATTCCAAACTTAGCCCCCCCCCCCAAAAATAATCAGTAAACCCTACCAAAAAATTGCTGTTAGCAACCTAAAATTCTGTAGCAATATATAAAAAATTTTCAATATCAAACAGTAAAATTTTGAAGAAAAAAACAGATGGAAACAAGTAAAATGTTTCATGTTCTTTCGAAGGGAGTCCCAATAGTGTGGACTAAAAGCTAACCAAAACTAAAAATAAACCTAAGACGAGTGAAAATCCTTCATAATCGGTTCCGTAGTCTTTATCAATAAAAGGTTGTATATCTTCAAAATACGAATAATTTCACGTTGACACAAATTTACGGATAGTTTTAAAGGTCTACACATTTTCCAAAGAACCCATTATGCAATTTAGCCACATCGTAGTATACCATAGGCTCTTAGTTTGACCCGAGCCGTAGTAGTACTGGCCGGGGTTTTCGCTTTCGTTATCGTCAGATTTTAGCTTAAATGGAACCAATAGTGGTAGCTGAGCTCAGTTCGAGATTTTATTTTAATTAATAATTTTTCACACCGCACCCGGGAATTGAACCCGGCTGGCTGGCGCAGCAGTAAGACACGCTACCACTGTGGGGTCGGACATTTCTGATTTTTTGTTTAGGGTCTTTGAATTTTTTTCTTTTTATTCATGTGCTAATTAAATAGATAACGATGTGGCTACTATTAAGTCCCAGCCCTTGGGCCATCTTGTTTATATTAAGTTCTTATAATAACTTTAAAATAGTTTGCCCAGATTTAGCCCCCCCCCCCAAATTTCAAACCCTAGCGACGCTACTGCTTGTAACTTTTAAAAGGTTGTTGTCATGGCTTAACAGACCGCTATTACAGTTTTTTATTGTTTTATAGTTTATTTTGACACGTTATCTCCCAAAAGTAATTAATGTAATGATAAAATGTTTTCGGGGAATGGAATTGTGGTCGAAAAGCCGAGATAAGTAAATTTTTGAAATTGATTACCAGTAAAATAATTATTTCAACGGAAAACGGTAATGGAACGTTGTTTTTTCTTAAGCATGCATTTAAGTTTCAATTAAAAAGAAAAATTAATATCTGATCCTTCAGACAAGTGATAACCTCAGTCTTATCGATACTTTTTAGGTCTTGATTCTAATCAAGACATTTTTGATTAATATCTGTTCCTTCAGTCTTCATTTTAATTAAGAATGTTAAGAAACTGTTTTACATTTTCAAAATCTGCACTAAGCAGAAACAAATATATATAGGGGACCATAACTTTCGCTCAATCAGACATTTATTTATTATGATACTTCAAAAAAAACGTAAATCAATAAAAGTTTGTATTCTTATTGTAATTAACATAATACAATTTTTACAATCATTCATTGAAACGCGAGGCGCCCCCTAAAAATTCCAGAAATAGGACCAAATTGACAATTTTACAAAATTTTTAAAAATGCTGATTATGTCCGTTTATCATTTAGCTCAAAATTGTCATAAGCCCAATATGAAATTCGGATATCCTTAAAACTTGATAAACACGATCCGAGATTTTCAATTTCACACTTTTTTTGTAGCATAAACTAACGTCTGTTTGATATGAAGCTTAAAACCTTAAACAAAATATAGTCAGGGCTACCCTAAAAGTTCACCAAGATGATCCAAGATTGTTAATACGCCTAAAAAGTGCCATCTTCAAAATATGTAGCCGGGGAAAAGAGAGCGTGATCGAGTGGGCTATGCTAGTGGTTGGAAGTCGTGGGGGTTGGGACAGTGATAAGGAAGTTGAGATGGATTGGAAATAATGATGGGCGACCTGCGGCACCGTATCTCTCCCTATGTACCTCGCGCACGCCCCTACCCTTCGGTAGGCGATTGCTAAGTGCTGCCGCGGAGCGCCATTTTATTTGTATGAGAACTAGCTTCTATTTTGAAGATAGAGGGAGCGCCCTTTGCAATTTAGTCCAGTACGACCCTACCTAACCGCTGAGGATGCTGAGAGGACTATGTTGCCGTAGGTGGGGGTACACAGGCAACGCTATAGTTGTGGGGGTTTCTACTCCATTCCTCTCTCCTTCAAGGTTGGGACTCCAGGCATAGCCAACTCCATCACGCACTCGACAACGCAAAACAACTCGCGCCAGCGTGGGAAATAAGGCGGTGACACAGGGCAAATGACCAGTTTAAAAATTCCCTGGTCCAGTTCAAAAATTAAAACGTAGGGGGGTCAGTGGTCCACGAGACTACTAAGAAAGTTCAAGGGTAATCAGACTCCACACATTAAAATTCTCATATTTTAATTATCCACTTCTTTAGTTTAGCAGACGACGTGCTCTGGTCAATGGTAACGGACCAGTTTATTTATTCCAAGTCAGGAAAGTCACTGGCCTAATGTCCAGTTTAAAAAATGCTTATTTGGTCACGGACCAGAAAACTCACGTAAACGCGACGCGAATGACGAAAACTACGTATTTTCCGACTGCCGAGAGGCGAAATAGCCCGGCCTCCTTTTACGTCCCCCCTTGTATTTTGAAAGTGGGACTGGGACTATGGGGCGCGAATACTTAGGCATCTAATACCTTCTCTCTAGTAAACTAGATATCGCTTCTTGGTAAAACTTTATATAACTAAAACCATGAGTTTATAACATATGTTCCAAAACAAGCTTCATACAACTTTTCGAAAACAAATTTCCCTGAGATTTCCAGGCTTTTCCCCATATACTTCCCTGAGTTTTCCATGTTTTTCCCGTATATGGAGTATCCCATGGAGCAAATGTTAACAAAGGAGGGAAGGGGCAAATAGGACTATTACATAATCAAAGGATATCCCCGTATCTCTAATAAAACCAGAGTTACGAGCTTCCAAAATTTAGTGTAATGTTAATCCTATGGAGGAGGCAAAGTACCTACAAGTACCCGGGCAAGTACCTACAAGCACGCGGATCAAGTACCTACAATCACCCGGAGCAAGTAGCTACAATCACCTGAGAAAGTACCTACAAGCACCCGGGGCAAGTACCTACAAGCACACCCGGGGTAAGCACCCAGGAGCACCCGGGGCAAGTACCTACAAGCACCCCGGGTAAGCACCCGGAGCACCCGGGCAAGTACCTACAAGCACCCGGGTAAGCACCCAGAGCAACCGGGGCAAGTACCTGCAAGCACCCAGAGGCACCCGTGCAAGTAACCACAATCACCCACAATTAACCACAGCCACCACAAGTACCTAAAAGTACCTCAAGCACCCACAAGTAACCACAAGCACCCAGAATTACCTACAAGTACCTTCAAGCACCCACAAGTAACCACAAGCACCCACAAGTACCTACAAGTACCTTCACCTTCAAGCACCCACAAGTAACCACAAGCACCCACAAGTACCTACAAGTACCTACAAGTACCCACAAGTACCTACAAGTACCTACAAGTACCCACAAGTACCCACAAGCACCCACAAGTACCTACAAGTACCTACAAGTACCCAGAAGCACCTACAAGTATCCGCAAGCACCTACAAGCACCCACAAGTACCTACAAACACCCACAAGTACCTACAAACACCCACAAGTACCCGGGGCAAGTACCCACAAGTACCTTCAAGCACCCACTAGAACCCACAAGTACCCACAAGAACCCACAAGCACCCACAAGAACTCACAAGTACCTTCAAGCACCCACAAGTACCCACAAGTACCTACAAGCACCCATAAGCACCCACAAGTACCTACAAGTACCTACAAGCACCCACAAGTACCTACAAGTACCTACAAGCACCCACAAGTACCTACAAGTACCCACAAGCACGCACAAGTACCCACAAGCACGCACAAGTACCCACAAGAACCCAAAGTACCTACAAGTACCCACAAGTACCTACAAGTACCCAAAAGTACCTACAAGTACCCAAAAGTACCTACAAGTACCCACAAGTACCCACAAGTACCTACAAGTACCCACAAGTGCCTACAAGTACCCACAAGTACGCACAAGTACCCACAAGTACCTACAAGTACCCACAAGTACCTACAAGTACCCACAAGTACCACAAGTACCCACAAGTACCTACTAGTACCCACAAGTACCCACAAGTACCTACAAGTACCCACAAGTACCCGCAAGTACCCACAAGTACCCCGCAAATAGCCACAAGTACCCATAAGTACCTACAAGCACCCACAAGTACCTACAAGCACCCACAAGTACCTACAAGCACCCACAAGTACCTACAAGCACACCCAGTACCTACAAGCACCCACAAGTACCTACAAGCACCCACAAGTACCTACAAGCACCCACAAGTACCTACAAGCACCCACAAGTACCCACAAGCACCTACAAGTACCCACAAGCACCTACAAGTACTCACAAGTACCTACAAGTACCTACAAGTACCCACAAGTACCTACAAGTACCCACAAGTACCTACAAGCACCCATAAGTACCTACAAGCACCCATAAGTACCTACAAGTACCTACAAGTACCCACAAGTACCTACAAGTACCCACAAGTACCTACAAGTACCCACAAGTACCTACAAGTACCCACAAGTACCTACAAGTACCCACAAGTACCTACAAGCACCCATAAGTACCTACAAGCACCCATAAGTACCTACAAGCACCCACAAGTACCCACAAGAACCCACAAGTACCTACAAGTACCTACAAGCACCCACAAGAACCCACAAGTACCTACAAGTACCCACAAGACCCACAAGTACCCACAAGTACCCACAACAACCCACAAGTACCCACAACAACCCACAAGTACCTACAAGCACCCACAAGTACCTACAAGCACCCACAAGTACCTACAAGCACCCACAAGTACCTACAAGCACCCACAAGTACCTACAAGCACCCACAAGTACCCACAAGCACCCACAAGTACCCACAAAACCCACAAGTACACAAAGAACCCACAAGTACACACAAGAACCCACAAGTACCCACAAGAACCCACAAGTACCTACAAGTACCTACAAGCACCCACAAGAACCCACAAGTACCAACAAGTACCCACAAGAACCCACAAGTACCCACAAGAACCCACAAGTACCCACAAGTACCCACAACAACCCACAAGTACCCACAAGAATCCACAAGTACCTACAAGCACCCACAAGTACCTACAAGCACCCACAAGTACCTACAAGCACCCACAAGCACCCACAAGTACCCACAAGTACCTACAAGCACCCACAAGTACCCACAAGCACCCACAAGCACCCACAAGCACCCACAAGTACCCACAAGTACCTACAAGCACCCACAAGCACCCACAAGCACCCACAAGTACCCACAAGTACCTACAAGCACCCACAAGTACCTACAAGCACCCACAAGTACCTACAAGCACCCACAAGTACCCACAAGCACCCACAAGCACCCACAAGCACCCACAAGTACCCACAAGTACCTACAAGCACCCACAAGTACCCACAAGTACCTACAAGCACCCACAAGTACCCACAAGAACCCAGAAGTACCTACAAGTACCTACAAGCACCCACAAGAACCCACAAGTACCAACAAGTACCCACAAGAACCCACAAGTACCCACAAGAACCCACAAGTACCCACAAGAACCCACAAGTACCCACAAGCACCCACAAGTACCTACAAGCACCCACAAGTACCTACAAGTACCTTCAATCACCCACAAGTAACCACAAGCACCCACAAGTACCTACAAGTACCCAGAAGCACCTACAAGTATCCGCAAGCACCTACAAGCACCCACAAGTACCTACAAACACCCACAAGTACCTACAAACACCCACAAGTACCCGGGCAAGTACCCACAAGTACCTTCAAGCACCCACTAGAACCCACAAGTACCCACAAGAACCCACAAGCACCCACAAGAACTCACAAGTACCTTCAAGCACCCACAAGTACCCACAAGTACCTACAAGCACCCATAAGCACCCACAAGTACCTACAAGTACCTACAAGCACCCACAAGTACCTACAAGTACCTACAAGCACCCACAAGTACCTACAAGTACCCACAAGCACGCACAAGTACCCACAAGCACGCACAAGTACCCACAAGAACCCAAAAGTACCTACAAGTACCCACAAGTACCTACAAGTACCCACAAGTACCTACAAGCACCCACAAGTACCTACAAGCACCCATAAGTACCTACAAGTACCTACAAGTACCCACAAGTACCTACAAGTACCCACAAGTACCTACAAGTACCCACAAGTACCTACAAGTACCCACAAGTACCTACAAGTACCCACAAGTACCTACAAGCACCCATAAGTACCTACAAGCACCCATAAGTACCTACAAGCACCCACAAGTACCCACAAGAACCCACAAGTACCTACAAGTACCTACAAGCACCCACAAGAACCCACAAGTACCTACAAGTACCCACAAGAACCCACAAGTACCCACAAGTACCCACAACAACCCACAAGTACCCACAACAACCCACAAGTACCTACAAGCACCCACAAGTACCTACAAGCACCCACAAGTACCTACAAGCACCCACAAGTACCTACAAGCACCCACAAGTACCTACAAGCACCCACAAGTACCCACAAGCACCCACAAGTACCCACAAGAACCCACAAGTACACAAAGAACCCACAAGTACACACAAGAACCCACAAGTACCCACAAGAACCCACAAGTACCTACAAGTACCTACAAGCACCCACAAGAACCCACAAGTACCAACAAGTACCCACAAGAACCCACAAGTACCCACAAGAACCCACAAGTACCCACAAGTACCCACAACAACCCACAAGTACCCACAAGAATCCACAAGTACCTACAAGCACCCACAAGTACCTACAAGCACCCACAAGTACCTACAAGCACCCACAAGCACCCACAAGTACCCACAAGTACCTACAAGCACCCACAAGTACCCACAAGCACCCACAAGCACCCACAAGCACCCACAAGTACCCACAAGTACCTACAAGCACCCACAAGCACCCACAAGCACCCACAAGTACCCACAAGTACCTACAAGCACCCACAAGTACCTACAAGCACCCACAAGTACCTACAAGCACCCACAAGTACCCACAAGCACCCACAAGCACCCACAAGCACCCACAAGTACCCACAAGTACCTACAAGCACCCACAAGTACCCACAAGTACCTACAAGCACCCACAAGTACCCACAAGAACCCACAAGTACCTACAAGTACCTACAAGCACCCACAAGAACCCACAAGTACCAACAAGTACCCACAAGAACCCACAGGTACCCACAAGAACCCACAAGTACCCACAACAACCCACAAGTACCCACAAGCACCCACAAGTACCTACAAGCACCCACAAGTACCTACAAGTACCTTCAATCACCCACAAGTAACCACAAGCACCCACAAGTACCTACAAGTACCCAGAAGCACCTACAAGTATCCGCAAGCACCTACAAGCACCCACAAGTACCTACAAACACCCACAAGTACCTACAAACACCCACAAGTACCCGGGGCAAGTACCCACAAGTACCTTCAAGCACCCACTAGAACCCACAAGTACCCACAAGAACCCACAAGCACCCACAAGAACTCACAAGTACCTTCAAGCACCCACAAGTACCCACAAGTACCTACAAGCACCCATAAGCACCCACAAGTACCTACAAGTACCTACAAGCACCCACAAGTACCTACAAGTACCTACAAGCACCCACAAGTACCTACAAGTACCCACAAGCACGCACAAGTACCCACAAGCACGCACAAGTACCCACAAGAACCCAAAAGTACCTACAAGTACCCACAAGTACCTACAAGTACCCAAAAGTACCTACAAGTACCCAAAAGTACCTACAAGTACCCACAAGTACCCACAAGTACCTACAAGTACCCACAAGTGCCTACAAGTACCCACAAGTACGCACAAGTACCCCCAAGTACCTACAAGTACCCACAAGTACCTACAAGTACCCACAAGTACCTACAAGTACCCACAAGTACCTACTAGTACCCACAAGTACCCACAAGTACCAACAAGTACCCACAAGTACCCGCAAGTACCCACAAGTACCCGCAAATAGCCACAAGTACCCATAAGTTCCTACAAGCACCCACAAGTACCTACAAGCACCCACAAGTACCTACAAGCACCCACAAGTACCTACAAGCACCCACAAGTACCTACAAGCACCCACAAGTACCTACAAGCACCCACAAGTACCTACAAGCACCCACAAGTACCTACAAGCACCCACAAGTACCTACAAGCACCCACAAGTACCTACAAGCACCCACAAGTACCCACAAGCACCTACAAGTACCCACAAGCACCTACAAGTACTCACAAGTACCTACAAGTACCTACAAGTACCCACAAGTACCTACAAGTACCCACAAGTACCTACAAGCACCCATAAGTACCTACAAGCACCCATAAGTACCTACAAGTACCTACAAGTACCCACAAGTACCTACAAGTACCCACAAGTACCTACAAGTACCCACAAGTACCTACAAGTACCCACAAGTACCTACAAGTACCCACAAGTACCTACAAGCACCCATAAGTACCTACAAGCACCCATAAGTACCTACAAGCACCCACAAGTACCCACAAGAACCCACAAGTACCTACAAGTACCTACAAGCACCCACAAGAACCCACAAGTACCTACAAGTACCCACAAGAACCCACAAGTACCCACAAGTACCCACAACAACCCACAAGTACCCACAACAACCCACAAGTACCTACAAGCACCCACAAGTACCTACAAGCACCCACAAGTACCTACAAGCACCCACAAGTACCTACAAGCACCCACAAGTACCTACAAGCACCCACAAGTACCCACAAGCACCCACAAGTACCCACAAGAACCCACAAGTACACAAAGAACCCACAAGTACACACAAGAACCCACAAGTACCCACAAGAACCCACAAGTACCTACAAGTACCTACAAGCACCCACAAGAACCCACAAGTACCAACAAGTACCCACAAGAACCCACAAGTACCCACAAGAACCCACAAGTACCCACAAGTACCCACAACAACCCACAAGTACCCACAAGAATCCACAAGTACCTACAAGCACCCACAAGTACCTACAAGCACCCACAAGTACCTACAAGCACCCACAAGCACCCACAAGTACCCACAAGTACCTACAAGCACCCACAAGTACCCACAAGCACCCACAAGCACCCACAAGCACCCACAAGTACCCACAAGTACCTACAAGCACCCACAAGCACCCACAAGCACCCACAAGTACCCACAAGTACCTACAAGCACCCACAAGTACCTACAAGCACCCACAAGTACCTACAAGCACCCACAAGTACCCACAAGCACCCACAAGCACCCACAAGCACCCACAAGCACCCACAAGTACCCACAAGTACCTACAAGCACCCACAAGTACCCACAAGTACCTACAAGCACCCACAAGTACCCACAAGAACCCACAAGTACCTACAAGTACCTACAAGCACCCACAAGAACCCACAAGTACCAACAAGTACCCACAAGAACCCACAGGTACCCACAAGAACCCACAAGTACCCACAACAACCCACAAGTACCCACAAGCACCCACAAGTACCTACAAGCACCCACAAGTACCTACAAGCACCCACAAGCACCCACAAGTACCCACAAGTACCTACAAGCACCCACAAGTACCCACAAGCACCCACAAGTACCCACAAGTACCTAAAAGCACAAACAAGTACCCACAAGAACCCGGGCAAAGCACCTACAAGAGCTCAAACGCAATGTTTTTCTTGCTTAAAATCCCTCTAAAGGCGTGAATCACGACAAAAACGCCGTAAGTCCAATATAAAAAATTAGGGCTAAAATGCGTGTCTCTAACAGTGGTAAAACGCCGTAATTCGAATACCCAAAACAACGTAAGTCATAGTATGTGTTAATAATGATAAAAATCGATACTTAAACTTAATTGATCTTAATGAAACTAAGAAAAGGCACATCTATGGACTGTTATCTTTCATTTAAGATGGTTCCCAAACGTAACGAATGATTAGTTTTCTTTATACACGATCCCAATTAAGGTCATTTTTCAAAAAAATCCCATGTTATGTCTATGGAAGAATATTGTATCTTTCACCAAATGTCTGATTAATTTTATGGATTCTAAAACCACCCTTAACAACTTTTTTCTTTATAGAACTAACTATTAGTTGGATCTCTTTGAAATTTTAACCACATATTTAGGGCCCAAATTTTAGTTCACTGGCAAAATTTCAAAGCAGCAAACACAATACGAAAAAAGTTATGGCCAATCAGAGAACCCTCCTTTAGCATTAGAGGCAGTATCAAGTCTTATCTAAGAGAGCGAAATCTCTCCTAGAATTAAGTATATAGAAAAAAGAACAATATTGTGCAAAATAGAGTAATGTTATATCGGAAGTAAATATAAATTGTAATTTTTTGGAAAAGGCATGTTATTTTGGGAAGTCAATGAAGATAAACAACAATATTTTGGAAAAGACATTATTTTGGGAAGTCAATGAAAATAAACAACAATATTTTGGAAAAGGCGTAACATTTTTCCCAACCAAACCTAACCAAACCCAACCTAACCCAACGTAATTCAACCAAACCCAACCCAACCCGAATAAAAATAAAATATTGACAAACTGAACGTAAATATTGAATGTCATTGACACCACCAATTAACAATTCCAAAGTAAAAATTGTTTCGTATTTGCAAATTTTCACCATATTTACGCTAATAACTTTTACGTAAACCTATTTTTACCCTACAACTGAATGAAAGTCAACGAGTTAATTAGAAATAAGTCACATTTTATTATAATAATATTTACCTACCTTCGGAGAATCGAACTCACCATCCTTCACTCCGCTGTTCAACGCCTTATCCATTATGCCACCAGATCGCTGAGGCCTCTTGTGTTTTAGATAATTTTGATATTGTATTTTTACGACCTTTTTATTATACACTGTCCGGGGGATTATGACCAAAGGATTTTGTCTAGAGCGTGGGGTATTTTGTACTCTTTCCTCGGATGGGGGGAAAATGACCGGGGGATTTTATCATGAGAGTGGGGGGATTTTGTACATTGTCAAAAATGGGGGTATTTAGTCCGTATACCGGTGAAACCAGAAGGAAATAGATAATAATAATAATTGTTATCATAAGTTCGTAAGAAGAATACAAAACATCTTATGTTGTTATCTATGTGCTTTTGGTGAAACTATGAATGATCGAATTCCCAATAGTTTTTAAGATATCTTCCATAATTTTGTCACTGGTTAGTGAGAGCTTGTCATGCAGTGACTGGTTCATACGTCCTAGATTCTCGTAAACGGACTAAATAAGAAGATGGACTGCAAAATTAACCGAGAGTAGGCAATTCTCGCTTGTCGTTCTAGAACTAGCTCTCAGTAAGTCACTAGTATTGCAAAGTAAGGAACATATCTTATAAACTTATGGGAACCGATTGCAAATAAGTGCACCAATTAGAAATGAACTTTCAGGCTTTCCAGCAGATCTTATACGAGTTCTTGATTCTTGAACCATAGCCAACTAGATAGTCAATTTCTAGTTGGCTACGGTTGAACCTAAAGGCTAATTTACATGGTTTCTAAAATTCTGCTTGTGCGTGAACTTTTTGCTAGTGACAGAGCTCGAGATTTTTTTATTTACGTTTTTACATGCTCAAGCGCAAGCTTCAAGCATTTTGATTTACATGCATTTAAAAATATATTTTATGATATAACTTGAAATTGTTCAGATTTTCGTTAAGCCTAATGTTTCAAACTTTTCTTAAGCCTAATTTTTCAAACTTTTCTTAAGCCTAATTTTTCAAACTTTTCTTAAGCCTAATTTTTCAAACTTTTCGTTAAGCCTAATTTTTCAAACTTTTCTTAAGACTAATTTTATAAATAATATGTGTTTGGAGTTTGGACTAATTATACAAATATATGTTTGATATTGTTATCACGATATCAAAGACCAACTTTTTTGATAGAAAAAATACCTGTACGTTTCGATTTAAAATTAAAATTAGCGTATTCCAAAATAAGGTGGTTCATCCATACCATTTGCCTCAATATAAAACATAGCGTTAATTCGGTACGTTTGCCATTTCAAAAAAGTCAGGTATACACTGTATAACTAATATCCAGTTAAAATTTTGTCAAAATGATTAAAAACGGATATTTCATTGATGGAGGTAGCTTTTTTTGGCGCTTGCTAGAAAAAAAACCAAGTTCGTTTTGGTTGCGGATTGAGCTTGTAAAAAACCAAACCAAGGAACAAGCGAAGCTACAAGCAGTCATGTAAATGGCCGAGCTTGAGCTTGTGCAGAAAAGGTTTAAAATATTTCAAGCAAAATCCTGTTTTTACGAGCTACAATCGTGCATGTAAATGAGCCTTTAGACCATTTGGTCTTAGCTTGAACTGGAAGTTTGGGAATGCCATATAGACAAATTCGTTTACTACAGAGAAACCAAAGTGAAAAACCACAAGTATGAATTAAACGTAAAGTTAAGCTTAGCAACAATTTTGCTGTCTCTCTTGCTTTTGCTGAAAACCAACTAGACCCAGAAGTGATGACGACGATAAAGAAATTGAAGAAGAAAATTAAGATTCAAAGCAATAAAATATTTATCAATTACTTTGGCAAAAATAGCAGTCTTTAATAGCGAAGATACAATTACATAGTAGTATTAAATACTGTTCATTAAAGTTAAATAAACGGTTATGTTCCATATTGTTCGTTAAGGTTTTCTAAATAACTAACAAAAACACAGTATTACTACTTCTAGTTCCCAGTTAAAACGTTAGGCTAGTTACATTCCACATTTAATAATACCATATAGCCCGTCTGGTTATTATTCCGTAACGAAAGGTTTTTACAATTTTCCTATGAACAGAAACTTTTCTCTTAGTGAGTATAGTCAAGAAACGAAAATTAAAACGCGCAGTGCGGATTACCCACTAGGCACTGGAGCTCAGTGGTCCCCAATGGTGTTGATCCGGCACTGAAAAAGCATTGCGCAATTACCAAAATTTAAAAGTTTTAAATACCTAGTATGCTTAACCACAATTCATGGCATTAGTTCAAGTGATAACTACGTTGATGTCGGATCAAATTACTCTTCCTCGTGCTGCCATAATCACAATGATCACATTCGAATGGTCTTTCACCACTGTGAATGCGTTGATGTACGATTAAATAATTCTTCAAGTTGCAGGCGTAATCACACTGATCACATTTGAAGGGTTTTTTACCACTGTGAATGCGTTGATGTCTGATCAAATTATTCTTAAATGTGCAAGCATAATCACACTGATCACATTTGAATGGTTTTTCACCACTGTGTATGCGTTGATGTCTGATCAAATGATACTTCACGTTGCAGGCATAGCCGCAGTGATCACATTTGAAGGGTTTTTCACCACTGTGAATGAGCTGATGTTCGATCAAATGACTCATCCGCGTACTGGCATAGTCGCACTGATCACATTTGAAGTGTTTTTAACCACTGTGAATGCGTTGATGAGTGATCAAATTATTCTTCTGCGTGCTGGCATAATCACACTGATCACATTTGAATGGTTTTTCACCACTGTGAATGCGTTGATGCGCGATCAAATTATTCTTCAATGTGCAAGAATATTCACACTGATCACATTTGAATGGTTTTTCACCACTGTGAATGCGTTGATGATTGATCAAATTATTCTTCAGCGTGCTCGCATAATCACACTGATCACATTTGAAGGGTTTTTTGCCACTGTGAATGCGCTGATGTTCGATCAAATGACTCTTCCGCATACTGGCATAGTCGCACTGATCACATTTGAAGGGTTTTTCACCGCTGTGAATTCTTTTATGTGCGATTACATTAGACTTCTGAGTACTAGCATAATCACACTGATCACATTTGAATGGTTTTTCACCACTGTGAATGCGCTGATGTCTGATCAAATTACACTTCCACGTACTGGCATAGTCACACTGATCACATTTGAAGTGTTTTTCTTTGGTACCCTTTCGAATGCCAAGTTCAAGGTCCCTTTCATATCCAGGTGAATATTCGCATCGAGTTGAACATTTCTTCTTGGATTTTCCTACAGAAAGGAAATAAATTAAAACTTCTCATAAGATATCATACAACTGGCATCAAAAACATTGTACTATTGACAGGCAATTGATAAAACAGCTGGTTATGCTTAGACTTAAAAAGACACAAAGGCAAAGAAAACAAGTTCGGAAACAATAATAGATTGTGTGAATTTTAATTTTTATCCAGCCCGAGCCGTTAAACCCTCTGCAGACACAATAGAGTAATGTCAGTTCTACTATGCAAACGTCATACCATAGAGTAGTGTCGGTAGAGGGGGGAGTACACTGTGTATCCCTCCCTCTAGGCGCGCTTTTGTAAGAGGGGATACTGTACGCGCCTAGTAGGGGGGATGACACTTAGCTAAGAGATAGAAGGGTATGACGTTTGCATACGTAGCACTGACATCTGGCTCTAGCTCAGTGTCATCCCCCCTACCAGGCGCGTACAGTATCCCCTCTTACAAAAGCGCGCCTAGAGGGAGGGATAAACAGTCTACTCCCCTCTCTGCCGACACTACTCTATTGTAATTAAATAATGACCTGATAATGATGAGCTTTGCACATTGCATTATCTTAAGAATAAATGTTTAAACAGAAAATAGATTCTTTTCTATTTGGAATCTTTAAGAGCCCATAGACCCCATACTAATTTCTGATTGAAGGTAAGACGAGTAAGGGCTTGAAACTTCGTTAAACCGAAAGCGGATAGAATAACAGAAAGTCTGGCTCTCAACCTCTGAGCAGCTCCACGTAAAATTAGAAGCCCCCATAGTTCTATTTTTAGTGCGACCCCCTTTAAGCCCCGAGTTACAAACGGCGATTGACTCTAGGTACATGCGTGATCTGGTTGGAGAAAATAGTTCCTTTAGTCTTGCCAATCTACTTGACTATATGGTCTTCAGAATTTTGAGTGGTGTGTGTTTGCTGCTGCGCGTGGAATGGTGGAATTGTTACGAGCCTGTCGAACCAGCTAAGTAAGTTTTTAATTTTAAATATGTTTTAAACTGTTTTTATGAAAACATTTGGTCGTAACGACCTCAGTATTAATTCTCTAGTCAAGTTAGTTAACGCAGACGTGTTTATTGACAAATAACATTATGCTAGGGTGCACTTGTTGCTCTTGATGACCAAGGCTTAGGTGATGTTTCTCACTTTTTAAGTTTTTTAAAGGTTATCATTATCAACGAAACATTCTGTCATAAGTCAAGTAAGAAGCTCATGGTCTAGTCAAGTTAATCATCAATAATAATGGAAAATACGGATAGCAAAGTTATAATGAATGTGATACTGGACAAATATGAAAAGGATCATTTCTTTAAATTGGACGTGTCAGGAAAAAGGAAAGGGGCCTTGGAGTATTTGCATAGGAATGGGAGTTTAGAAGAAATTATAGAAGATATGGAAGCACAATATAATCTTCTCAAGTCAAAGCACGAAGATGATGTGGCGGGTTATTCGCAGTTTTTATTTTCCTGGAACAACTGGGTTTATAATTTGGTGTTGGCCGAAGGTGCTCCACGTCCTGTTATTGTTTGTAACGCTATTTTTGAATCTGAACTGTCAAATGTGATACATTGGATTGCTTGGACGCTTTTGGACTGTAAGGCCGAAGCTCTTCGAGAGGGGGAAATTGTAGCAAATGAATTGGAAAAAGTGTCTGAAAGACGCCAACACGATTATCCATTAAATATTTCCAAGGCTGATAGCGTTAAGTACAAATTGCGTCATTTAAAAACAGACCGACTTTATACAATGAATAGACTAGTTGGAGGAGCCATGGGAGAAATCTGGGGCGTTAATAAGCGTGGAATGCAAGTTTTTCAAAAAATAAAGAAAGGAAAGAAACCTCTCACCCAGAAGCAAAGAGACAAAGCACACGTGAACTACAAAATTAGCCTTTCTCTACGTAATTGCGATCTGTTAAAAACAGATATTCCACCGGCCCTTGATGAAATAAACCAGGGAGGTTTGTTTGTTGCTGATGCGACAATAATTCCATATGTCAATAAAATTGTAAAGCTGGTTGTTGATGAATTTAGAAGATGGTCGTACGGAATTAATCCTCACAAATCCATTAGTAAGTATTACATATTTTAATTTCAAACATTCATGTTATTTTAATTTACGTTAAATTAAATTACTGTAGAACTTGGAAACTGTGGCAGTTGTCAAAAACGGATCCGACTTTAAAAGGTATATTTCATGGTATTGTGGAGAAAATACCTCGAATTAAACAAGAGGGATTCACAAGTGAAGAACTTGAAGCATATCGCCTCATTTTTGAGAGAAAAATCGTGCATGGTAAACTTGCTGATTTGATTAGAGGGCAAATTAGGAAAAGAAATGAGAGGAAAGGTAATAGAGGTGTAGGGGGCCAAACTTTAAGGTGTGTTTTATATGGACAAAAAGGAAAAAGAGGAAGAAAGACAATTCAAAATAAATCACACGCACAAAAGAGAAAATCAAATACAAACAACGGCACAACCACCAAAGAAAATCGAAGAAAAAAGAAAGGCCCAACCACCATGTTGAAAGGAATTACTCCAATACCTCCCTTGAGTAAGAAGTCAAAGGTATTAGCCACAGCAGTTAAGAAAGACATCCAGGCTGAAAGTGGTCCAAACATTTGCAGCGTTGACAATACAAGCCCCCAACCATGTACGTCACAAGTATCGAGACGGGGAAGAATAATTAAAAGAAGAATTTTTGACGATTTTAATTACTCTTAAAAACTGTGATAACTTTTTAGTTAACTAGAAAACTTTGGTTATTATTTTAATTTCACTTAGATATTTTTGTTTTGTTATTTTAATTACCATTAGAAAATGTGATAACTAGTTCCTAAAGCTTAAGAACTTGGATTATTTTAAATACACTTAAAAACAGTGATAACTATTTTTACCTTTATGTAATTGAAAGATGTGATACCTTTTTTGTTTTAAATTTTAAAACAATTAGCAATTGTGATAGCTCATGAAGTGCACGCAATTAACGTGTTAGGCCAAAGTTCTTAGATTATTATCTATGTCTCAGATAATGTGTTTGCGATTAAAAACCAATCGTTATTTAAACTGTTACGCTTAATTTTATTGCTTTGTATTACAAGGTTTTATTTTATCTAGGAGGTCTAATCCCACTTTACGATAGGATGATTCAGCATTTTGGGAACTTTTCGTAACATTTTTTACCATTATTGCGCGTCTGCTGCTATGAACATTTAAGCCAGTAAGTTTCGAAGCTGCGATATATTTCATTTGACTGAATAATGTTTCGACCGCAGATCCATTTATTCTCACAGGGTAGATATACCTTGTTGGATGTCTAGTTGTAAAGTCTTTAACATAGTCAATGAAACCATAAATGGAAACCCTAAGGAGCTCCCATGTCTGCCATGCTAAAAAGTGTCGGTTGTTTGTCATTTTCTCATTTGCCAATATTTTTTCTGAAGCCCAAGTTTCGAAGTATTTTAAGCCTTTTAACATTGACTTGATTGGATCAGAATCATCTCCACTTACAGGCCTTTTGGATATTAGACCCTCTTCAAAAATATGTTGACATGCCTTCAAATAATCGTAACAAGCCATGACAGACGGTGCATCTATTGGTTGCTTTTCATACAATGGGTTGGCATAGTTAAAGAGTTCTCCTAGAAGAGGATTTTGTTGCATGATTCGTGCTGGAGTGACATTTAATTTAGTCCAAGAGTCTCGATCAATGTGAGATTTCAGCAGACCCTTAACTTGGACCATCTCATCCGAATCTCTTCTGTCATCTTCCCTCTTTTTTACATCTTTAATTTGTAACCATCCAAAGCGAATCCCACCAATAGTAAAATCCCTTGTACCTTTATCCTGTGAATGTTCTAGGGCATTTATCATGTTCTTGAGCTGATGGCTAGGGCAAACTATCCAGTAGATCCAGGCCCCTTTAACGTAGGGATTGCGAAATCTTGTTTCAAATCTAAAATCCAGAGACCCATCTTGTTTAAGGGAATGGGAAGTTGACTTTGTTTTGCCAAGACTTTGTCTCATTGCAGTCATGTTGCAACTTCCTCCATCACAGACGAGAGCACCAACTTCTAGACCGACACTATGAAACGCAAATACAGTCCTCAGCATCGAACTTGTAATTGCTGCGTGAGATGTGGGTTTAGCAAACATAAAGTAAGGCCCAATGATATCAAACTTGGTACTGGTACATCGCCACAAATACTGGAGTACGTACTCTGCTTCAAGGATTTCTGAAGCTGTTTTATACTTATACAAGTCTTCCAGGGAAGCAAATTCGGTAGGGTTCATTTGGCATCCAACAAACTCGCCATTCCGCGAATTCCACATCATCTTTCCAATTATTTTGACTTCATCAAAAATTAACGCTCCTTCTTTCACAGGATTTTGTAGTTGTGGGTTATCTTTAATAAACTGATCAAATCTGTCTGATTCCGTTTTGAGATGTTCTAGGTCAATTCCAGGTTTACTTGGGATTTCACGTAGCTTTGCTTGTAAAGTGTGTACACTTGGTAACTTTAACACGTCAAAGGCAGAAAGTGCGTCATAAGCTGCAGGTGATCTCGAATAAACACTTAGTGCAATTCTATATGTTAAGGCTGACCATCTGTTGCCGTTAGAGCCATTAACACATTTGTCTTGATCCTTTAGAAAATCATTTTGCAAACAAGGTTTACTGTTCATCTCCCACGCTTTTCTTAATGCCCGACTTAACACTTTACTTTTCTTAGATACGCTATCAAATATTTTCTCTAATTCTTCTCGATCTTTTAGGTTAATCTCTTGAACAACTTCTCGCATTTTCTTATCTTGGTCTTCACTTAGTTGCAGGCTTGTTTCTTTGATCTTTTCTTCTAGTTGTCTTATCTTTCTGTTTAGAAATGATCGATTGCTTTTATTTTGACGAAGTCTGTTGCGCCTTGATTTTGGTGTTAAAACACCGATTCTACATGAGGAATTATGTAACTGTCTCTTTTGCTTCCTCGTTGGAGTTAATGACGCCTTTTTCTTTTGGGCATGAGTCAGATACCTTTTAAATTTGGATACATTAATTACTTCTTGAATTTGTAGGTTAATTTTGAAAAATTACCAGTTCAGAGCTCGACATTTGCGACATTGATAAAGCTTGTTCTGAATTTTATCTTTACTGGCATTAACTGGAGGTACAAACCATACGAAACATTCCTTGGATTGATAACGTTCGAAAGGGGCAGTAAATTTGACAAGATTCTTTGTAGTTTCCAGCCCTTCACATTCATTCTGATATAAAAGATTTAAGCATTATAATTTATGTTAAGTTTTGTGATTAAAGACGACTTATTGCACAGTATAGTAACTTTATTTATTCATGACTAGATTCAAGAGTGACGACATCGTAGCTCGTTAGCCCTTATATAAGCTTCCTCCCAGAACGGAGTATCATATCGTTTTTTAGCAAAGAGTACAAAGTTTAGTTCACTTAGTTTAGTTCAGTTCAGTTCACTTTATAACATCTTTCCTTTTCCGTATTCTTGATAGTCTTAAACAAGTTATAACTATACATTGTTAAAAGATTCCGTTACATTTTTTTTCTTGTAAATAATAATTTTGTAATGAGCTTATCAGGATTTTATGGTCGCAGTGTATTTAAAATTATACCTTCATGATTATTTTACTTTTAGATGATTAATGTTTAAAATTTTATAAAAATTATAAATTACGCGATCCTTTACTATTATCTAAGCGCTGCTTATTGTCTATTGTCGTCGAATGGTTGACCCCCTCAGATCATGAGAAACGTTTTGGTGGAATGATTGGCCGTCCGCTTCTTGTTGTTCGTCTTGCGTGAGTGTCAAGTTTTCTTGGAGAATTTCTCGGGTCTGGTGTTGTGCGTCTGATTAGGACTTGTCTGGGTGTCAAGTTTGTGGTGATGTTCTCAGTATCCTGGAGCTCCGGTGAGTGTCTGTCCTCCCTACTTCGGAAGTCGTCGTGTAGTCTGTCGTCATGAAGTTCCTCTGGTTGTTGATTTTTAGCTTGCTGGGGGTTGGAGTTCGGCGTTTCTTGTGTGGTTGGCGCTGGCAGTAGTGGGGAGTTGCGATATTTGCCCATTGGATTTCCGTTGGTTGTCGTCGGAACTAGACGAATGCCCTCTTCCATATTCATGTGAGCTGGCTGATTACCTTGGACTCTCTGTGGTTGTGTTGCTACTGGTTTGCTAAAATCTATTCGTAAATGGGTTCTTGTGCGGCGTAGAGTTTGACCTTCGGGCGTTCGAATTACATAGGAACGTGGCTCTGGACCTTGTGCTATTATAGTGGCCTGAAGCCATTTTCGCTGTCCTACCCAATAGTAGACGGCCTGATTTGTGTGTAGGGCTGGTAGTGGTGACGTACGTCTTGTGTTGAAATTTGTTGCCATCTTCTGTTGTTGCTTGATAATCTTGCGTCTCGCTTCCTGAAGAGGGTAGTGTGGCTTCAAGGCATTGTTGGTCGTAGTCAAGGGTGTTCTGAGTCTTCGACCCATGCTGAGTTCTGCTGGTGATGGGCGATTATGTTTCGGGGTGGTTCGGTATTCCAATAATACTGCGGAGAGATCCTTTCCACTTAGTTTGGCCTTTATGATGGAGTTCTTGATCGTCTGGATTGTTCTCTCCGTTAATCCGTTCGATTGTGGATAGTATGGTGAGGAAGTGACATGACTGACTCCCCATTCTGCCATAAATAGTTTAAACTGGTGCGAGTTGAATGGTGGGCCATTGTCGGAAAGTAGTTTCTGCGGAGGTCCATATCTGCTGAAGTTTGGTCGCAGGAAATTTATTACGGCTTGCGAGTTGGTTGACGATAGTTGTTGTACCTCGACGAAATGTGATAAGTAATCTACCAAGATGATGTAATGTTGATTTCCCACTTGAAAAAGGTCAGTGCCCACCATTTCCCATGGTAGAGATGGGGTCGGGTGAGGCGTCATCATCATTGGGGGGTTTGCTTTATGACGGCTGGCGCATATGGTGCAGGCATGTATGAATGTAGTTAAATCCTGTATTAAGTTCGGCCAAAAGATGTTAAGTTTCGCCTTAGCAATGCAGGAATTGATACCCTGGTGTGTGGCATGGACTTTACAGAGGAGTTCCTGCTGCATGGTTTTAGGGATGACGAGTCTAGACCCACGAAACATTAGTCCTTGTGTTGTGTGAAGTTCGTCTTGGTAGGGCCAATATGGTTTACATTCTTGTGGTAAAGCCTTTTGTTGCTTTGGCCAGCCTTCCTTTATATACGTCATAATTTGCTGTATGATGGGGTCGTTCTGTGTCGCTAGTTGGTACCGCCTTTGGACATCATCTGGTAGTGTTACAATTTCGTGCACGGCCGCGTAGGGTCCTTCCAGATTGGCAGTGTCAATCAAGGTATTGTCTTGCGGAGCTCTAGATAACATATCTGCGATTAGTAGTTGTTTGCCGGGTACATACGTTAGATCGAATTGGTATCGGAAGAGGCGCATTGTCAGTCTCTGTAGCCGGGGAGTGATTTGATGTAGTGGTTTTTGAAGGAGACCAATCAGGGGATTATGGTCTGTTTGTACCGTCGTTTTTGTCCCTGCCATGTAATAATTGAAGTGTTCGCACGCGAATACAATGGCTAATAATTCCTTTTCGATTTGGGCGTAACGTTTTTGTGTGGGAGTGAATGTCGTTGACGCATATTCAATTGGATGGTCGTCCTGTAGTAACACGGCTCCCACCCCGTGTTGGCTAGCGTCGACGGATAGAGTGATTGGCTTAGCTGGGTTGAAGAACGCCAATACAGGGGCTGACGTAGCAGATTTCTTCAGGTTGTCGTAGTGTCGCTGGTATGAAGGTTCCCATTTAAAAATGGTGTCCTTTTTGAGTAGCGTCCTTAGTGGAGCGGTGTCTTCCGTGGCATGAGGGATGAACTTCATAATGTAGTTGATCATGCCCAAGAAACTTTGCAGGGCGGCCTTGTTTTCGGGCGGTGGTAAGGAAGCGATAGCTTTTGTCTTTTCTGGATCGATTTCCACCCCTTCTGGTGTTATAACATGGCCAATATAGGATATCCTGGATACTGCCAACTGGATCTTCTTGCGACTAAAGCAGAGTCCTGTTTGCAATGCTCGTTCCAGAATTCTGATTAAGCTTTCATTGTGGGAGGTCATGTCTTTAGTCGCTATTAGGAAGTCATCTGTGGATATGTATACTTCCGGAAATTGTGATACCGGGTATATTCGTCTCAGTGCTGCCTGGCACACCTCCGACCCCGTAGAGATGCCCATTGGTAATCGGCGAAAACGGTATTGTCCTTCCGGAGTGGCAAATGTACAAAGCTTTGAGCTCTGTTCATCTAGTGCAATTTGCCAAAAAGCGCTCTGGACGTCCAGTACTGTGAAAACCGTGGAGCCGCTTAGTGATGCAAAGATCTCTTGTGAGGTTGGTACTGGAAAGGGTGTCCGTTTGATGGATTTGTTGAGTTTACGTGGGTCTAAACAGATCCTCACTTCGTTCCTGGCTTTAGGGACTACTACCATGGGGTGTACCCAATCCGTGGCTTCTAAAACTGGAACTATGACCCCACTTTGTAGAAGCCTTTCAAGTTCAGCGCGTACTGGCTTTTGAAGTGCGATGGGAATTTTATGCGCTGCTGAGATATATGGGATTGCATTGGGTTTCAGGTCGATAGTATATGTCCCTGGTATCTTGCCTATGTCGCCAAATATGGTGTGATATTGTTGAATAATTTGTTCCGCCGTAAGAGAAATGATTTTAGACGGAGTTGGTAAAGTAGGCTTGGTGTTTATACTATTGATTGAGCGTGGCGGTGGTCCCAGAGGATGTCTGTGGTGCTCAATAAGGCCCAATTGAAAGGATGCAGCGGCTCCCAAGATTGGGGTACGGTCTTCAGCTGACACGTAGAAAGAGCAATTCGTGGATGTCGCGTGTGAGGTGCATTGTAGGTCGGCTGTGCCGATTATGGGTACTATATGTCCTGAGTATGCAGTAACAGTGTGCTTCGGTGGACGTAACGGAGCTTGAAACTGTAGAGTGTCATACATTTGCTTGGATATGATGTTAACTTGTGAGCCCGTATCTAACTTGAATGTTACGGGGTGGTCCTCTAGATATATCTGATCATATATTTCATCCTCTTTACGTTTATAGTCTTCAGGTATGGTTGCAGTGAGGAGCTGAGGTAGGACCAGTTGATTAGTGCTGAGTGTGAGACAATAGCTGAGATATTCTTGCTGGTCGTTATGATCGCTGCCGTTGTCGGTGGCTTGCTGTTCCCATTGGTCTGGAAAATGCCTTTCTTCCCGAGGGGTAGACTGAGGGTATTCGTATTCTTCATAATAGCTGTGTTGTGGTGTATCGTTCTCCGGATTTGTTTCTTGTAAAGCGTGTATTTGTCGGCACTTGATTCGCCAATGACCTCGGGAATGACAGCCCAGACATTCCGAATAGCGTGCAGGACATGGTCGTCCTGTGTGGTGGGTGCCACAGTTGGGACAACTAGAGAGAGTTGCTTGTTGTCTCTGTCTTGGTGGATAATTTGGTCGTTGTGCCGTTCGGCGTGCATTGTGCTTGTATGGGATGGATTGTGAATGGCTTTCTTGTCGTCCTGGATGTTTTTGAAATTTCCTACGTTTGAGGGCATCAACCTGTACAGGCATTGCGTTGTTTGAAGGAACTTTGGAGGAGGCTCCCATAATATCTGCTTGGGCGCTTGCTGTTTCTTCCGCTTGACAGAGCGTGACGGCCTCATTTAACGTTAGATTTGGCCGGGCGAGGAGGTCCTTCCGTAGTTTTTCGTTCCGAATTCCCACTACCAGGAGGGTTGTTATGAGAGTATCCGTTAAAGGAGCTAAATCGCATTCGTGGGCCTTGGCCTTTAAATCCGTGAAGAATTCGTCAAATGTCTGATGTTCTTGTTGTACGGACGTCATAAATAAATAGCGCGAGTAAAGCAGGTTCTTGTATGATTTGTAATAGGCGTCAAAAGCGTTTAGAATTACTTGCACCGTCCTAGCGTCGTCGATTTCCACTATGGGTAGAGTCTTGAGAATTCGGCGGCCCGCCGGGCCTAAGATGTGCAGAAACGTGGCCCTTTGTATCGCGACTGTTTCTAGGCCTAATTTGGCAGCTGTAGCATAGATCACATACCCCTCCTTGTATTCACACCATGCCGTAGCGGGATCATTACCGGGCACGAAAGGTGGGGGACTCTTGAATGATGACATGATAACTGGAGATGCGAAGAAATATCCGACTTGCCGCGATAAACGTTGTAAATAACCGGAGACGCGACAGCCCTATTTTCCGTAGAGCGTTGTTAGGTTTAACCCTTGGCGAACGCGGTCGCGAAATATAAACTGATAAACGCGAGGCGGGTGGTGTTTCGTTAATGAGATCCCACCTCTATCACCATGTTAAGTTTTGTGATTAAAGACGACTTATTGCACAGTATAGTAACTTTATTTATTCATGACTAGATTCAAGAGTGACGACATCGTAGCTCGTTAGCCCTTATATAAGCTTCCTCCCAGAACGGAGTATCATATCGTTTTTTAGCAAAGAGTACAAAGTTTAGTTCACTTAGTTTAGTTCAGTTCAGTTCACTTTATAACAATTTAGATACGTTATTTTAATATTAATAATAAATTGGTATTTACTAACTTTAGATATTCCTGAGCAGAACACCTTGTTTTCATTTAAAAGGTTCAATTTAACAGAAATAATATCCGTTTTCAATGTTGCAGTGGCAAAATCAAAATATTCAAATTCTTCAGCAGATTCAAAAAGAGTCAAAATTGTCCCTTTTCCCGTTGAATCAAATAACATCCTGATTGGTGTATCATAATAAGAAGAAACACCAATTAATCCATTATTTTTAGAAATTTCTAGTTGTTCCAAAAGACCATTTTGATTTGTCAAATGTTTTATGGAAAGTGATCCTAAAATATAAACAAAATATGGGTATAGCTTTGGTATAGGCAACCCTTAATTCTGCAAAGGTAAACAAGAAAAAAAGCTTACCTAGATTTGAAGTTTCAAGGTGAGGAAGCAGCTTTATCAACGGTGATGATGGAGTATTAAATGGTCGAGCTACTAAAGTGTCTTTAACGATTAAATTTGCAACTGATGTCTCTGATAGTTCCTCTTCGGGTTTATTATCGCTCTGATTAAAATCTGAAGCCAAGGTATGGGTTTCACTATCGCAAATACATAGTTTACGTTTCTTGGAATTTAAATCCATATCCCCATCTTCGCGTTTCCGTTTTTGGGCATTTAACTTAGCAAAAGAGTTAATTTCATCCCATTTCCACGCTGGAATTATGAATCCAAATATTTCCGTTTGAGTTTCCACAGTAACATTACGTGACCCGTTATCTAAAACCGTTTCCAAATCTGTTTGAACTTCCTTCGTTAAATTTAACGGTTTTAAACTTTCCAATGACGTCGATGTTTGCCCAAGGCTAGTTTGAATACCAACAGTGTGCTGAACCTTTGCATAGGCATTATATTGAGTGGTTTTGTTTTTTGGCATCAAATCTTGTTGTTGTTGTGATCTTTTACGCGGCATTGTTAAAACCAATTTACCAAGAGCGAAAAATTAATAGGTTAAAATGAACTAGCACTCTAGCACGACACGGAGACCGCCATTTTCCAAGTAGTTTTTTTTTTTTTTTTTTAGAAATAAGCAGAAAGCTTTTTTTTTTTCAAAGATTCCCTGTAGACGCGCTAGTGTCGCCCGGGTCTATTTTCGATAGATTTAATACGCCCCATTACGTAAACAAACTGCTTCGTGATTGGCTACCTTCTCTAAGGGGGTAAGTGTGTGGTAAGACGCTTCTCGACTTAGGTGGAAACCGTTGTAAAAGGCTGAAACTACTGTGAGAGCCAGACTTTCTGTTATTCTATCCGCTTTTGGTTAAACCGAATGATGCTCCTTCCTAGAGTTTCATTGGCTATTCATTCTATGTTTACTCGTTCACACCACGAAAAGATAACTAGATTACAATCGGGCTCTTCGCTGACAGGTCGATAGCTACGTCATTGTCACTTAGCTTCTAACTTCAAATACAATAGGTATGACGTCAGGGGCGAGGGTTTCTACATCTCCTCCCCTTTAATTCAAGCAGAAAGGCCCAGAAAATGGTAAGATGAATATTCCAAGCAGATGAAAAACGTGTATTCTTGGTATTAGCAAGGTGTTAGTGATATCAACCTTGCAGCTTTATCGAATTCGGAAATTAACTAATTATGACTGTGTTTATCTGATGAACAAACAAAAAACAACTTTCTCAAATATACCTTTGCGAAATACAGAATGAAAACTTTGCCAAAGTAAACGTATAATAAAATATACGTGACAATATGAACAACCATACTCCGTCATTAAACCTCTGCAGGTGATACACATACAAAGCAGTGAAAAACACAATAATGAATTCTACGGTAGCAACAATTTTGCTGTCTCTCTTGCTTTTGCTGAAACCAACTAGCACCAGAAGTCATGACGACGATAAAGAAATTGAAGAAGAAAATTAAGATTCAAAGCAATAAAATATTTATCAATTACTTTGGCAAAAATGTTATTCTTTAATGGCGAATATTCCATTACGGATATTCCATTTGTAGTATTAAATATTGTTCATTATAGTTAAATAAACGGTTATGTTCAATATTGTTCGTTAAGGTTTTATAAATAACTAACAAAAACATAGTATTACAACTCATATGCCTAATTCCCAGTTAAAACGTTAGGCTAGTTACATTCCACATTTAATAATACCATATAGACCGCCGGGTAATTATTCCGTAACGAAAGATTTTTTCCAATTTTTCTATGAACAGAAACCTTTTTCTTAGTGAGTATACAGTTGTCAAGAACAGTAATATTTGAAACGAAAATGAAAACGAGCAGTGCCGAATTACCCATTAGGTACTGAAGGCATGTGCCTAGTGGCCCTGCGGCTCAGGGGTCCCCGATAGTGTTTATCCAGCACTGAAAATACATTGCGAAATTACTACAATATAAAAGTTTTGAATTCCTAGTATGTTTAACTACAATCCATTTCATTAGATCAGGTGATTACTACGTTGATGTCGGATCAAATTATTCTTCCTCGTGCTAACATAATCACACTGATCACATTTGAAGGGTTTTTTCACTTCTGTGAATGCGTTGATATTTGATCAAATTATACTTCATTGTGCTGGCAAAATCACACTGATGACATTAGAATGGTTTTTCACCACTGTGAATGCGCTGATGTTTGATCAAATAATTCTTCAGAGTACTTGCATAATCACACTGATCACATTTGAACGGTCTTTCACCACTGTGATTGCGCTGATGTATCGTCAAAGCATATTTCCACGTACTGGCATAGTCGCATTGATCACAATTGAAGCGTTTTTCACCACTATGAATGCGTTGATGTGCGGTTACATTAGGCTTATGAGTACTAGCATAGTCACACTGATTACATTTGAACGGTCTTTCACCACTGTGATTGCGCTGATGTATCGTCCAATTATATTTCCACGTACTGGCATAGTTGCACTGATCACATTTGAATGGTTTTTCACCACTGTGAATGCGCTGATGTCTGATCAAATTATTCTTCAATGTGCAGGCATAATCACACTGATCACATTTGAAGGGTTTTTCACCACTGTGAATGAGCTGATGTCCGATCAAATGACTCTTCCGCGTACTGGCATAATCACACTGATCACATTTGAATGGTTTTTCTTTGGTACCGTTTCGAATGCCAAGTTCAAGGTCCCTTTCATATCCAGGTGAATATTCGCATCGAGTTGAACATTTCTTCTTGGATTTTCCTACAGATAGGAAATAAAACTTCTCATTATATATCATACAACTGGCATCCAAAACATTGTACTGTGCAAAGACAATTGATATAACACGATTTTTACCTTGCCAAAGGAAGGAACCAATCAGACCTAATGCCCTAGTTACCATTGGTTCCTGCCTTTGGCTTAACTAGCCTTTAGCAAGCTGTAGTAGAAATGCTATCTTTAAGGGGCACCAACGGAGCCGCGCTTTCCTTTAAAAAAACACAAAGGCAATGAATGAAAGTTCGGAAACAAAAGTAATTCATGTCATTAAACCTCTGTAGGTGATATACACCTACAGAGTAGTGAAACAAGTCACGTAAAAACATTTACGCATTAGCTAGGTGTGGTTAGGGGTGGGAAGGGCGTGTTAGTTTCGTATGTGCTAATGTAGTACAGTATTCACGTTTTCTAACTCGCTAAGGTAATATTCCAGGTGGCCCAACGGTTGGGGTACATTAAGTTCTTATCACACCTAGCTAAAAAGGTCTTTTCGTCTATCCAGCAAACTGACACAAACATACACACTCTCAGATCAAAATCTTAAAAGCCAGTATGTCTTTCTCAACGTAGATGACAACTATTAACAGAAGTAAATAGCAGCTATAAATAAATAACAGCGACCTGGCCTTTACACATAGTGCCCTTTCATTATGAAAATGAATATTTGATTCTAGCTACCTTGCCCGTATTTCGCATTGATGCGCGCCAACACAAAAAACCGGTCTATAAAAAAATATTTCCCTTAATAGGCGTTCCAAGAAATCGGGTTCGATACAGCCTTCCATCAATAAACTTGAGGGTAGCCGCATTCTAATCGGGTGAATTGTTTGACGATGCCAATGTTGATTATTTCCCAATACTTACAAGAGCCGAAAGAGGATCTTTTCTCAACAAGGATCGAGACAAACTTGTTTTACGTCCATCCCAAGTCGGAAAACTGCAGTTCTCATACCATAGCGCTAATGTACTTCCTTTGTCAATTCTTTCACATTAAGAGCTGCAAGGTGGTAGTGGATCTTTCCTTAATCGGTTTCTATCCACGAGCTTGTTTTTCGTTAACCCGGGGTTAACTCACAAACACACACACACACAATCCATCAGTGGAAGCACAAGGTGTGATTACATAACCACTTCTAGCTAAAAAGACAAGTATGAATTCAAGAATTTTGCTGTCTCTCATGTTTTTTCTGAAACCAGTTAGCACCAGAGGTGATGGTGACGATAAAGTAATTAAAGAAGAAAATTAAGATTCAAAGCGATAAAATATTACTCATTTACGAAGGTAAAAATATTATTCTTTAATGGTGAAGATATAATTACCGATATTCCATTTGTAGTATTAAATATTGTTCATTATAGTTAAATAAACGGTTATGTTCCATATTGTTCGTTAAGGTTTTTTAAATAACTAACAAAAACATAGTATTACTACTTCTAGTTCCCAGTTAAAACGTTAGGCTAGTTACATTCCACATTTTTATAATACCATATAGCCCGTCCGGTTATTATTCCGTAACGAAAGGTTTTTACAAATTTTCTATGAACAGAAACCTTTTTCTTAGTGAGTATACAATTGTCGAGAACAGTAATATTAGAAACGAAATGAAAACGCGCAGTGCCAGACTACCCACTAGGCACTGTAGGCATGGTGCTGATTTGGCACTGAAAAAGCGTTGCGCAATTATTACGATTTAAACGTTTTAAGTTCCTAGTATTCTTAAGTGCAATCCATTTCATTAGTCCAAGTGATTACTACGTTGATGTCGGATCAAATTATTCTTCTGCGTGCAAGCATAATCACACTGATCACACTTGAAGGGCTTCTCAGCGCGATGATTGCGTTGATGTCTGATCAAATGATACTTCTGCGTGGTGGCATAGTCGCACTGATCACATTTGAAGGGTTTTTCAGCGCAATGAATGCGTTGATGTCTGATCAAATCATTATTTCGCGTACTTGCAAAATCACACTGATCACATTTGAAGGGTCTTTCACCACTGTGCTTGCGCTGATGTATCATCAAATCATACTTCCGGGTACTGACATAACCACACTGATCACACTTGAAGGGTCTTACACCACTGTGAATACGTTGATGCGCGATCAAAGTATACTTCTGCGTGGTGGCATAATCACACTGATCACATTTGAAGGGTTTTTCACCACTGTGAATGCGCTGATGTCTGATCAAATGACTCTTCCACGTACTGGCATAGTCGCACTGATCACATTTGAAGGGTTTTTCACCACTGTGAATACGTTGATGCGCGATCAAATTATTCTTCTGCGTGCAAGCATAATCACACTGATCGCATTTGAAGGGTCTTTCACCATTGTGATTACGCTGATGTATCATCAAAGTATACTTCCACGTACTGGAATAGTCGCACTGATCACATTTGAAGGGTTTTTCCCCACTGTGAATGCGCTGATGTCTGATCAAATGACACTTCCACGTACTGGCATAGTGGCACTGATCACATTTGAAGGGTTTTTCTTTGGCACCCTTTCGAATGCCAGGTTCAAGGTCCCTTTCATATCCAGGTGAATATTCGCATCGGGTTGAACATTTTTTCTACATATAGGAAATAAAACTTCTCATTATATATCACACAATTGGCATCCAAAACATTCTACAGTACTGTGCAAAGACAATTGATACAACAGTTATGCTTAGACAAAAAGGCAATGAAAAAAAGTTCGGAAACAAATGTAATTCATGTCATTAAACCTCTGTAAGTGATACACCTACAAAGTAATAAAACAAGTCACGTAAAAAAATTTACGTATTAGCTAGGTGTGGTTAGGGGTGGGGAGGGCGTGTTAGTTTCGTATGTGCTAATGTAGTTCAGTATTCACGTTTTCTAACTCGCTAAGGTAATATTCGAGGTGGCCCAACGGTTGGGGTACAGTAAGTTCTTACCACACCTAGCTAAATAGGTCTTTTCGTCTATCCAGCCTCCAGACACAAACCACAAACATACACACTCTCAGATCATAATCTTAAAAGCCAGTATGTCTTTCACAACGTAGAAGACAACTATAAATAAGTAACAGCGACCTAGCCTTTACACATAGTGCCCTTTCCGTATGAAAATGAATCTCTCATTCTAACTACGTTGCCCATATTTCCCATCCCTGCGCGCCAACCCAAACAACCGGTCTATAAAGAAAATATTTCCCAAAATAGGCGTTCCAAGAAATCGGGTTCGATACAGCCTTCCATCAATAAACTTGAGGGTAGCCGCATTCTAACCGGGTGAATTGTTTGACGACGCCAATGTTGATTATTTCCCAATACTTAAGAGAGCCGAAAGAGGGGAGTCTGCCCATTCAACCGAATACCATTGGAACGAATCCCATTCGTCCAAAAATTTCTAGCCAGTATTTTAAAATCTAGCCCAATGGCGGTTTTCTATAAAAAAGGGAATTTTTTCCCATTCAATCGAATCCCATTGGAACGAATTCGCTTCAACCGAAAGTATATTAGTTTTATAAATCATTTAACAATGTTACGCCTTTTCCAAAGTATTGATGGTTTGCTTCATTGACATCTCAAATAATATGCCTTTTCCAAAACATTACTTTGCTTCATTGACTTCTCAAATAATATGCCTTTTCCAAAACATTACTGTTATGTTAGGTTAGGTTAGGTTAGGTTAGGTTTAGGTTTAGGTTTAGGTTTAGGTTTAGGTTTAGGTTTAGGTTAGGTTTAGGTTTAGGTTTAGGTTAGGCTAGGTTAGGTTAAGGTTAGGTTTAGGTTAGGTATAGGTTAGGTTTAGGTTTAGGTTTAGGTTAGGTTAGGTTAGGTTAGGTTAGGTTTCAAGGCAAGAGGGAACGAAGTATATTAAGACTTGTTCCGTTTTAATTACGATGAATTAATACCCAAAAAGTTATAAGTCCAATATGATCTTTAATTTCTCATTTATTTAGGTACAAAATATAATTCAATTAGATATGAAAATCTACGTTCACTGCTATGGCATTTAGAAGTTTTAATGCGGCTTGAGTTCCGTTTAAATTGGGGTTCTAATAAGAAGATAACTATAGAGGCTTTTTAGACCAAATTATTGCAATAATTTACCGCCAAATTTGGCTACATTTCGGTCGAATGGGATTCTGTCGAATGGGGTTTCGGTTGAATAGGTTTCGGTCGAATGGGCCAGGAGCGAGAGGATCTTTTCTTAACAAGGATCGAGATAAACTTGTTTTACGTCCATCCCAAGTCGGAAAACAGCAGTTCTCATACCATAGCGCTAATGTACTCCCTTTGTCAATTCTTTCACATTAAGAGCTGCAAGGTGGTAGTGGATCTTTCCTTAATCGGTTTCTATCCACGAGCTTGTTTTGCGTGTACCCGGGGTTAACTCACAAACAAACACACACATACAATCCATCAGCGGAAGAACAAGGTGTATTACATAACCACTCCTAGCTAAAAACACAAGTGTGAATTCAACAATTTTGCTGTCTCTCTTGTTTCTGATCTGCTGAAACCAGTTAGCACCATGGTGACGTTAAAGTAATTAAAGAAGAAAATTGAGATTCAAAGCGATAAAATATTACTCATTTACGAAGGTAAAAATATTATTCTTTAATGGTGAAGATATAATTACCGATATTCCATTTGTAGTATTAAATATTGTTCATTATAGTTAAATAAACGGTTATGTTCCATATTGTTCGTTAAGGTTTTTTTAAATAACTAACAAAAACATAGTATTACTACTTCTAGTTCCCAGTTAAAACGTTAGGCTAGTTACATTCCACATTTAATAATACCATATAGCCCGTCCGGTTATTATTCCGTAACGAAAGGTTTTTACAATTTTTCTATGAACAGAAACTTTTTTCTTAGTGAGTATACAATTGTCGAGAACAGTAATATTAGAAACGAAAATGAAAACGCGCAGTGCCAGACTACCCACTAGGCACTGTAGGCATGGTGCTGATTTGGCACTGAAAAAGCGTTGCGCAATTAACACGATTTAAAAGTTTTAAGTTCCTAGTATTCTTAACTACAATCCATTTCATTAGTCCAAGTGATTACTACGTTGATGTCGGATCAAATTATTCTTCTGCGTGCAAGCATAATCACACTGATCACACTTGAAGGGCTTCTCAGCGCAATGATTGCGTTGATGTCTGATCAAATGATACTTCTACGTGGTGGCATAGTCGCACTGATCACATTTGAAGGGTTTTTCAGCGCAATGAATGCGTTGATGTCTGATCAAATCATTATTTCGCGTACTTGCAAAATCACACTGATCACATTTGAAGGGTCTTTCACCACTGTGCTTGCGCTGATGTATCATCAAATCATACTTCCGGGTACTGACATAACCACACTGATCACACTTGAAGGGTCTTACACCACTGTGAATACGTTGATGCGCGATCAAATTATTCTTCTGCGTGCAAGCATAATCACACTGATCGCATTTGAAGGGTTTTTCACCACTGTGAATGCTCTGATGTCTGTTAAATTGACTTTTCGCAGTGCTAGTATAGTCACACTGATCACATTTGAAATGTTTTTTATCAGTACCCTTTCTTATGTGACGATCCCGAGGCCCAAACGTTCAAGATCACTTTTATATTCAGGAGAATATTTACGTAGAGATGAACGCTGCAGCAAACGAAGCGAAACTTCTTACAATTTGAATCAAACACAGTATTGTGCAGGGGAACTTGATAAAAAATGACATGCCGAGGGTTAAAATGACGCAAAGTTAAAGAAAACAAGTTCGCGAAACAAAAATTATCCCGCTCTGAATCGAGACGACTGTCTCCGAAGATTTTACCTAGTCCAGCTTATCCTTTCCTATCAGAAAGTGGAAACTAATGGTTGTCAGTTATTAAGAAAATACTTAAGGCTTTAGTCTATTGGAATAAAAATATGCTTAGAAAACAAATTAGAAGAGAAAATTATAGGGCTGCCGTTATTGCAAGGCGTCATTCTGTCCTCTCTTCCTTTTTGTTTCTAGGTGATTGAGTTGGTTAACACTCAGATTAATAACCCCTGGAAATGAAAGGCAAGCAAAACCGGGTGTTTTCAAATAGTATCGCCATGTGGCGCCCTCAGACGGCAAAACGTAGAACTTTGTCACCCCATGCTGACGACGCAGTTTGAATTATACGGTTGTACCGGCAAGGCCTAGTAAACGTAAACGGTTTTTTTTGTGTCTTCGAAGACCATTATTGCTTTTCTGTCATTTGATTTATCAAATTTATAGTTTAATCTAACTTTTACATAAATTAAAAAACAAAAACCTACCTAATTTATTGACCAAAACCTCCGGACCAGGTACCGGGATGAGTAGAAAAAAAGAAACGGGAACCGCGGATAAAAAGTAGTCGAGGCTTAAACAAGATGACCCAGTCATTTAGTTTTTACCGCCTTCTAGTGACAAGAATTAGTATTACTATATGCATTATAAGATGACCCCAGCTAATTTAGCATTTCGGGTTTTTTTTTCATTGTTTGTAAAATAGCATTCCTATTATGAATAAAATCAATCTAGTAATAAACTACAGTAACTTACTTATTAGGTTCATTTTAAACTTAACCTACAGAACTTTATCTTAATTAAATTACAGAATAATATTTTTTAAACTAGGGTCGGTACTGGTAAATGTGAACGATTCTATTTTTTCTTTAACATTTTGTAGCTAATTTTTGGGCGGCTTAAATTCCTTTTAAAAGGGCTCTATTTGTAGATTGAATATTGAGGATTACGATAAAAATGGTATGAACATTGTAGGAATACGTGGATGAAAGATACGAACCTATATACACACCAACTCGGACTAATCAACTTAAGTTGATGCCAATTTTAGGTGTTGCTTAATACAATACCATCGGGGAATAAGCTCTAGGAAGAGTTAAAATAATCCCACGATAACAAACCTTTAATCGTTAGATAGATCACGTTTTTCACTATAAAATTGATATTAATATCTGTGGTTTCGATTCGGAATTCGATTTTAGAGTTGGAAAAAACCAGGTAAAAATTCAATTGTTTCAAGGTTAATTAGAATCCTTTTTAAGCTATTTTACTAAAAATTAAAAGTAAAAGTTATAATATTAACTTTAAAATACATCATTGACCCAAAAAAGACTCAAATTTCGCGCCATTAGTAAGTTTATCAATTTAGCGGTAAGAGGGCGGTAGCTACGACTGCTTATTGGGCGGGAAAGCGAGAAAACGAGACAGCTGTTATGCGAGGTATCGAAATAAATAGGACTTCTCAACAAATTATTGAACATTTTGACTCGGGTATTGATTTAACTATATTATCCTATTATCACTTATCACATCTGCGTAAACTTTAATCTAGGTGCATGGATTTAGGCCCTACGTAATGGTAGCTCCTTCAGGGTTGCCACGGAATTTTCAGAACCAAATTCCCTGACCTTTTTCTCAGATTTTCCCTGACCTTTTAGGCCGAAAAAGTGAATGTTTACTGCACGTTTTAAGTGGTTATAATTAAATAAACTCTCAACATTAAATTTTCCCATGTATTTGTTGCACCAATACAAATAAGAAACATTTTAACTATAAATAACAGTCTAAGAGAGCATTTACTTTACAAAAACAATTCTAGACATTTTTAAGGATTAATCTAGAGTTTTCTGTGTTGAGAGAGCATGAGGAGAAACTTTCATTACTCTTTCAATAAAGACTTATTCCCAGAAGTTTTACCCACTAAATCAAATTCCCTGACTTTTCGGCCCATTTTTAAATTCCCTGACTTTTCCAGATTTTCCAGGATTTCCAGGTACTGTGGCAACCCTGTCCTTTCCTAGGGCCTTTTTACGTTTTGCCACTCTTTAGAGTGCAAACGTATTGTTCCGATCTCTGTTGGCTGGACGGCTGGCTGGATATGTTGTGACTGGAAATGTTGTGACCTGATGAATTTTGTCATAAATGAATATTTCGAATTTTAAATTTTCCCGCGAATTTTCAACTCGAAATTCACCCGTAGTTCACGTTACACCTCATAGGTGGCGTAACGTATTTAATTTCAATTGAAATTATTTTTCCGTCGGTGCGGGGCCTCGAACCTGCGATGTGCCGATCCATACTAGACGCCAGTGAAGGCGCCTGAATCCGTGACTCAACCAACTGACCCACGCTCGCTTAGTACAAAACCCGAGTTAAGTTAGACTGTAGAGTAGAGAGAGGTAGAAGCGAGCGGGTAGAAGGATGTGGATCCCCTACCCACCCACCCTCCCCTTCCCGGCGCGCGCCAACCAGCTGCAACTGGATTTTGTAAGTGGGAGAGGAGAGAGAGTAGAGAGAATTTTCCGGAGGCTTGCGTAGCGCCCGCCAAATTATTTTTTGCAATGTAATTTATATCAATGAAACATACTCATTTAAAGTTAGATAATTATAATTAGCTAATATGATTATTATATTTAAAAAAAATTATATTTTTTAAGTAATAAATTTAACGATAGTTGCTGAAAGATCCAAATAGAGGGCAACATGAGATGTCATAAATATTAGTTTGTTGTCTCTCTGCCTCCAGGCTCCTATTGCAAGGTCCAAGGCTTAACGGATGATCGATGATTAGATAGTTTAATCAGGTGTTTAAATGTAACTTAATCCCGGCGATACCATGATTAATGACAAACGCAATCAACATACTCATGGTTTAATTAAAGTTAATTAAATTGAATTGCTCAAAGATAATTATAAAATTAAATCAACAACTCAACTATCTGCTCAACGATAATTTGGCTAGTTTTTGTCAGTTATGCTGTTTATTTAAACGCAATTAAACAATGGTTAAATACTGCAGCGTGTATGGGTGTAAATTTCCACGCGACGTTAAATTGTCGAAACAATGGGATATAGCTTTAAAAATGGGTAAGCCACACACCAAGTCCATGGTTGTCTGCTCCCTTCATTTTAAATTAGAGGATTACCGCCTTCAACCGAAATATGAACATTCAGGTATGTTTTAAGCGTATAATATTAATTTAAAACCAATTATAATAAGAGTTATTATTGTAGATAAGTTAAGTTACCCTCCCAGGCTTAGACCCTTGGCTGTTCCTTCCAAAAAACTCCCGTTAAGGAAAAATGATCAACAAAAGTTCAAGGCTAATGGGAGATTGGAAAGACTGAAAAAAAAGGAATCAGCTCTCACAATCTCCAACTTTGCATGCAAGTGAAACAGCTGAAATAAATGGACCAGCAGACCCAGAAATTCTAGCTGAAAGATTGGGGATTGATGCGGTTCAACAAACTACCGAGGAAACTACGACCGACAAATGCACCACTCCAAACCCCAATGATAAATCAGGGTTGCCACGGGTCAGGGAGAACCTAGAAAACCTGGAAAAGTCAGGGAATTTGAAAATGGGCCAAAAAGGTCAGGGAAAAGTTAGGGAATTTTATTTTAGTGGGTAAAATTTCTGGGGATAAGTCTTTATTGAAAGAGTAATGAAAGTTTCTCATCCTCTCTTAACACAGAAAACTCTAGAGCAATCCTAAAAAATGTCTAGAATTGTTTTTCTAAAGTTAATGCTCTCTAAAGAAATCTACCAGACTGTTATTTATAGTTAAAATGTTTCTTAATCGTTTTGGTGTGAAAAATACATTGGAAAACTTAAATGTAGAGACTTTATTTAATTATAAGCACGTGCTGTAATTAAACGTGCTGTAAACATTTACACTTTCGGCCTTTAGAAGGTCAGGGAAAATCTCAGAAAAAGGTCAGGGAATTTGGTTTTGAATATTCCGTGGCAACCCTGTAAATGCATTATGGTCAACACCTTGGAAAATCATACATGTTATGTTAATGCTTCTAATGGAATATTGAATGCCACCTCTGTAATTTCATTAACAGGATTAAAGAGTACTGGTCTATTTGATGCGATCATTAAAAATATTAACAGTAAGTTCATACCCCTTTTTCATGGACAAATAAGGTAGAGAGGGCCTAGAATGGGGGAAACTACGAATCTCGAGATAGGGTATTTTTGACACTCGTGAAACTAAAACTTGGCATTTGATTTCATTCACCGCTCTATCAGCTTTGTTTGGAATAAGTAAAGTTCAGACCTCAAATCATTTTAAATTAACTCTTACGCAGTTCCCAAGCTTGTTAAAACCTGTGAAAAAAAATGCAAATAAATAATGAACCAAGACTCCTGACATTTTGTAAAACAATTTTATTTAATAAATTTGTAAGATTCTATCACATTTTAAGGAACTTGAAAATATCTCTTCAGCCTTATTTGCGCCATTACATTCCGTCCTTTTTATTCCATTTCGAATAATTTGGAATGTAGTAATTAAAAAAAGCAAAAAAACCTTTTAAAATAAGTAATTTATAATCTTGGTAAAAGATTGTTAGTAAATTTTTGGTCTTTAGGCACATCAATAACAAAACGGTCATCTTCCAGTTTGGAATAAATTCCAAAATGACAACTTTGAAGTCCTAAAGGGGCCAAACTAAGTTGCACTTGCCCATAATACATTTGTTAGGGTTTCAAAGAAAATGTTCCGTCCTTCTTGATTACGTAAGGAGTTTTCTTGAGGACTGTTTCTAAGTTTCCTTTTTCACCAATGACTGGACACTTCATTTCGACCAAATTATCGTTGACTAGACCGTCAGGGGAACACCCCAAGAATGGATAAGAAGGGTTGACTTCAAAGCCAATCTTCGGTACTTTTAAATTAGACTTTTTTTAAAGCAACAAGTGTTTTTTTTTTCGTTTGTAATTCCATACTGTGTGAATTCATTTCCCTTAAAGTTTGACTGAAGAGCTTTTCGAATTTTTTCAGTAGGATCTTTTGGAAAATATGTGTAATACTCGTAGCAATTTTCACAAGAGAGAGAGCAACAGGTACTAAACAAAACAAAACAGTATGACCAATTTTATACTCGTGTTATGACCAAGGCTTAAGAGTTTACATAACTAATCTGGTTAATATTAGGGTGATTAGGTTTTCAACACTTACCATTTTTGAAAATATTCTCTTCTGAAAATTGTGGTTCATTCATTGCAAGAAATTTCGAGTACTAATTTTCATTTGGCACTGAATTATAAGTTTAAACGTCACATACACTCCCGCTGATGCTACTACAGGCCTCAGGCCTGCCATTTTTTCCCCCTAGATCAAGCTTCGCGTTTTCTCCGGACGGTGGCACTAGTGAATCTTTTTTTTCGTTCTTGGCGCGGAATCTGAATTCAACAATAATCCAGTCCCGACCGACTCCCGTAGAAGTTTTCGAAATATTTCCACTCCCTTCCGACTCCGTTCCCTTTCAGAGATAATATTCCCAAAGCCACCCAAAGCCAAATGGTTTATTTTACCCAACTCCAACTCCGACCAAAAATGAGGGAGTCCCTTGGCTTTCTATGGAGTTGGAGTTTTCCCAAAGCCTTTGCAGTCCTCTACTAGAGAGGCAGTTGGTGTTCGAATCTCCTACTAATCAGGGCCCATCTACCAGTCAAAGTTCTTTCATTCCGATTTAAAACGTCGAGATTTTAAATCCTAAATATCAGTATTTTTTCGTCTTTTGTCTCGAAATATTTCTTTCGTGTGTTGTCAGCACGCTTAAAACTAGGTTATAGATTACCGCAAAATCACTCCAGTATACGCGCCGAGCGAGTCGCCGCGTGCGCCACCTAGCGGATTTTAGAAGAACAAATTGGCGGGAAAATGACCGCGTCTTTAAATGAAGCCATAGGGTTGTTGTGTAGTTAGTTGTAGGAATTATTACTGAAATTTCCCAGAAAGGGTGAAATTTTAACAGTTTTCGAAATTCTAGAATTCATTGCGTTAAAGTAAATGAATGGATTAACGCGCTTAAAGAGAAAAAGTAACTTTTTAGACTATCTTATCTAATCCCAGCACCCAAATTCCCAAATTAAATGTACAGGTATAGTACAGTTAACCTCAAAAATGTGTCTGTCTAGAAGCACTTGCTAGTTAATTTAATTAACTCACAACATAAACATTTACATAGATGGTAATATCATAAACTTGCTTGGTTACAGAAGTTTTCCTTGTACACTCTCCAGTGACTACGGTATTTCGTTGGGTTTACTAGTATCTCTTTATGTTAAAAATATGTTCATTTTTTTATTAGATTTTAGACTATTCGAAGAGTAGAATCCCTAAAATAATTTTGTAAACCTTCTAATGCTAAAAATCCGACGTATTTTACAATTGTAGCGCTCCCCATCTTTAAATTGCCAATCTAACATTCGCGAATTTCCCGCCAAGAGTTTTCAATTCAATCCGCTAGAGGCGCTGCTTGCTACTTTACCTCTCAATACTCGGCGCGTATAGGAACCAGGGTCGTGCTGAGAACCAAAGCTAGAACAAATTTTATATTGAATAAGCTGCCGTCGAACATAGGGAGTTGCCAATCCTGTAAGCCTGAGAAAAATTTCCTCACTAAGTTTTTACTTTCGCGAGTTTTAGAGGTTCGGAAAAGTATTGGTCCGACCCTGCCTGGCAGGCTGGGCGTCCCTTCAACCACATTTTTATTTATAAATTATTTCCTTACTAAGTTTTTACTTTCGCGCGTTTTAGAGGTTCGGAAAAGTATTGGTCCGACCCTAGCTGGCAAGCTGGGCCTCCCTTCAACCCCATTTTTAGTTCTAAAATTGTTTTATACTAAATTAAAATATATAAAATTGTTTTTAAATTAACTTTTTTGGCACAAATATTATGAGATTTTTGTAAGTTTTTTCGGTTTCAGCTTCTCTGTTTAATTAACGCTTAGTACGTCATAAACAAAAAGGAATGAGGTTGTTTTTGGCGGTAATATATATCGGACCTGCCTTCTATTCAGTACGATTTTCTCTGTTCTTTATCTCCACCATCCGTTTCCGTGTCCCGTCTAGCGTTGTTCTTTAGGGCTTATGCAAATTACTTCATTTCTATTGCGTCAAGTTTCAAGAGAACATGACTCGGGGCTAATTCTAAGCGCTTGTTGCATATTGCTAATAGCGTGTAATCAATGAATAATTTTAGTACCCAAACGCATCAATTATCCCACAAATATTAGGTTTGCAACAAAAATATCAAGAAAATTGTTCCAGTTCATAGGACAGAAGTTGATTATTTACTTGTTTCATAATCTATAACCCAAAATCAAGCTAGATTATTTTTATTCATAATTGGAATGATATTTGATATTTAAAAGAAAAAAAATAACCGTAAAGTATATATGCCGGGGTCACCTTACAATAAATTTAGCTAGCCAAGGCAAAACGTTAATATGGCCGGGGCCATCTTGTTTATTCCTCCCATTTGATTATCATTGTTGTTCACATTTGGGTCCAGTGTTCAGTCACTACCTCCTTCAGTATTTAGGGTCAGGGTGTTTACATTTACCAGTGATTGTTCACAATTGGGGTCCTCCGAGGGGATTGGGAAATAGGATATTGTGCAAAATTTAAGAGAGTTAAAAAGCTGAAAACATAGCGAATTGTGTATAAAGAATCATATTTCATATCCTGAAAGTTTCTGGTGTCTAACGTTAGCTCCACGGAAGTTATTCAAATATTTGCAAAAAGTGTCCATAATTAGTTAATTACCAGTACCAACCCTATAGTAACTTCCTCAATCGGTTAGTTTTAAACTTAACTAAACTACATCATTATTTGTAAAGTTATCATAAACTATAGTATCATGATAATATTAATTAAATTAAAGTATAATATTAATTAAATTAAAGTATAATATTAATTAAATTAAAGTATAATATTAATTAAATTAAAGTATAATATTAATTAAATTAAAGTATAATATTAATTAAATTAAAGTATAATATTAATTAAATTAAAGTATAATATTAATTAAATTAAAGTATAATATTAATTAAATTAAAGTATAATATTAATTAAATTAAAGTATAATATTAATTAAATTAAAGTATAATATTAATTAAATTAAAGTATAATATTAATTAAATTAAAGTATAATATTAATTAAATTAAAGTATAATATTAATTAAATTAAAGTATAATATTAATTAAATTAAAGTATAATATTAATTAAATTAAAGTATAATATTAATTAAATTAAAGTATAATATTTATTAAATTAAAGTATAATATTTATTAAATTAAAGTATAATATTAATTAAATTAAAGTATAATATTAATTAAATTAAAGTAAATTCCTCAATTAACTTACTTGAAACATCATTATTTATAATTATCATTAATCTCACTCGTGAATTTATATTTATTTTAATCTTAATTAAATTACAGAATAATATATATTGAACTATTGTAACTTCCTCAATTTTAATTAAATTAAAGTATAATATTAATTAAATTAAAGTATAATATTTATTAAATTAAAGTATAATATTAATTAATCTACAGTGAATTCCTCAATTAACTTACTTGAAACATCATTATCTACCATTATGATCATTAATCTCACTCGTGAATATATATTTATTTTAATCTTAATTAAATTACAGAATAATATATATTGAACTATTGTAACTTCCTCAATCGGTTAATTTTAAACATCATTATTTATAAAGTTATCATTAATCTCACTTGTAAACGTGGACTGCTCGCTTAACTCAGTGTTGCCAATGTTCAAACTGTCAATTTCCCGCCTGACGAACCAAAATTTCCCGCCGACGGTCATTATTTCCCGCAACTCCTTTTAGAGCAAAATTGGCGTAAGTTTTACGTTTTCAGCCGCACTACAATTTAAGTAAGCATTGTGAACTTGTGAACATGGACGAAACAATATTGTTGTAAACAGTATTGTTTCGTCCATGTTGTGAAGGTGTTGCCTGAGAAGCGCTAAATACTAAACTATAAGAAAGGTCCCATTTGGGGGACCAAAACTATGAAGGAAACATTTCTGGTCGGTTGGTAAAAATCGGATGCGCTAAGCCAAAAGATTAAAATTTTACCAAATGTTTAAAAAAATTAGATCAAAACCCCACGGTCATCGAAATTCCCGCCAAATCGATTGATTTATCAAAAAACTACCTTTTTTCCCGCCAAAGCCAAAATACCATCGAAAAATCCCGCAAAACGGGAAATTTCCCGCACATTGGCAACACTGGCTTAACTAAGTAGAGTAGCAGACGAGTTTTCAAGAGACGATATCATTGGTTAACTCATGGTGAACTTTGCCTGCTAATTCGTTTCTCTCTACATTCAAGACTGATAAGGTTTTAGGAAAAGAACTCTAAGCTTCAGACGTGACTTTGAGGCCGACTTAACGTCATATTAACGTGGTAGTGGGCGATTATTTAATTTCTCTCTCTTAGCGCGAAACGCCGCAAACGCGCCTAGACTCGAGATGGATTTCTATCCCAGCTTATATCTCATGAAAGCAAAGGTTTATATAAGCATTCTGTGGCGCAGTTCTAGCGTACCGGGTTTCCGAACTGTAGCGTTAACGTTGGGACGTTCGAATCCCGTCGGGGATTTGGAAATTTGCGAAATAAAATCATATGAAGCTTAGCTACCCTAGGTCCATCTGTTAGCGTTTTAGAGCATTATTTATGAATTATGAATAAATTAACGCGAAAAGGCGGGGTTAAGACGCCCAACCAGCCGTAACATAGGATATAATGGGGGAAAAAAGGGGGTAATATAGGGGGGAAAGGCACTAAAAAAACGGGGAAATGGGGGGAAAAGAGGGGGGAAAGGGGGAAAAAGTGGGGGTAAAAGGGGTAAAAGTGGGGGTAGTAAATCTTCGGTATAAATGCATTAGTTTTTAGCCATCAATAGATGGCGCTAAAAACTAAAAAGCATGGCGTAGCAAACGCGGTCACGCGCTTACTGAGTCTATTTGGGGTAACTTTTTTTACAAGTTTTGACTATAGGGGCGCTAGAGATGCCGATGCCCTATTCAAGTATGCCTCCCTATTTCCTTTCATATCCAGGGGGTTATTAATTTGAGTTGGTTAACACGTAACTCCAAATTAACTCAAGAGTGTGCGGGAAACATTTGGCCCTGACGTTACCCTTTTAGGATAGGAAGGCCACTTCTCCGAGGAAGCTAGTCACTCAGCGTAAGAGGTGTATGTGACAAAATCGTGATTTACATTGCACTATATTGCAGCGATTAAGTTGGAAGAAAAGAAAACTTATTGGATAGCTTGCAACGATTATAACATATAACACCCCCCCCCCACACACACATACAAACACCATTTCTCTTTAAAACCCTTGTTTCCCATACATTAAACGTCATTTGCAATATATTACTAATGGTATTCATTACATTTTCAATATGAGATCTAATTCGGTGACGCGGCGACTTCGGCTGTCTCTACAATAAGAACCGATTGACCAGTTACACAGATTCGAGAACTTCTAATTAGGGTCTCTAAAATAATCTTTAGATGAAACTATTCACAATTACAAAGACCATTTGGGAGTAAAGTATATAAAGATCTTATCAATCTGAATAACGTTCGATTGGGCTATTTAAGACGCCAGGGTGGCCGGGTATCTGTTTTTACGGTATAATTGTTAACCGAGTTGTTACATGAAATTATATAAGTATAGCTTATATGTGGCGTTAGCTTATCTATGGAGTGAAATGGATACATTTGTCTCCTTTTCATTATCTTAGGCGTAAAGAATCAATTCAATTATTGAGGAAGAGGTTGAAAAATCCCGGGAATAAAAGAGGGAAAGAACGGACGGACAACATTAATTTTTGTGCGGGGTTAAAAAACCTGTTAGGGGGCTACCACTAGAACATTTGGAAATATATACACTGTTTTTGGTGAGGACCCTTCTGTATGTTATCTATGTTCCAGTCCCGAAACGTGTTGCTGATGAGTCTTTAAGCATAAAATGACTTACCAATTTCCGAACTAGCAGAAGATGAATTACTTTCTGAAGTCTTTGACGCGCTACTTCCGAATGTATCAGATCTGGACACTTTAGTATTATCTTCAACTTCAATTGGTACTTTTGGTGAATCGCTTTCCATAGAGACGGGGGTCAATTCCGATTGTTCGTTGGAATCTTGTTCGGGTTTACAAACATACAACGGCACATTCAATGAACTCAAATCAACATAGTTCAGTTTTGGCAAGCATAGTTTCATAGTTTGATTTTGTCCATCATCAGTTTTCTTCGAATCTGTCAAGGTGGTTTGGGATTGGTCACTTAGCGAATTGCTTGACAATTCCCAATGTTCTTCGAGACACAATTTCTTGGATCGAGTAGAAATACTCTTTGTCAAGGAAATTTGTGATTTAGGATAAGAATTGTCAATAGTTTTAAGAAGGTTTTCAGGAGGTTTTAGTTGCGAATCCGTTATTGGGAGAGGAGACATTTTAAACTGTTTTTCGATCTCAAGGTTGGGTTGATAAGGAACACAGTCACTGTATTTTAGTTTAGGAATACACAGTTTCATAATTCGCGTTCCAAGACCCGCGTTTTTAGACTTTTTTGGGGTAGTTTTAGTTATGGTGTTTCCTTTGCCCACCTCCGCGTCACATCCGGGTGATTCTTCCTTAATACCTTCTTTGGTCAGTGTGCCTTGGACATTGCAAGCACCTTCAGCTTTTACCAATGAGCCTTAATGATCAAAACGAAAAAATAAACATAATATATAGTTTTATTAAACGAGCACAACATTAGGTTGTGTCAAACCCTACCCATACCAGATTGCTCGAGGTCCGTGGCTTCCACTTTAAGCAGACTTTGGTAAATGTTGCTGGGTATCTCAGCTGGTATACTTAGCGAACTACGCAAACAAAAAACCGTTAAAACTGATAAAGCAACACTAATAAAAGATTAATACATTTCGACCGAAGGGGATAATAAAAGAAGGATGGCACTCCGTATTCTCTTAATACTTTACTTATATAACATGATTCTTCCCAGGTTCAATCTATTTGTTTGCTCTCTGCTCACGAAACTTAAAAGGGACTGTAAATACGTCACAAATACCACGCGACGCCAAAGACTCCAAATGGAGTGGAACTGAACACCTAGTCATTGTTTTTAGCCTGATTGCAGGACCAATTCCCTGAAGTGCACGTTTTTGAAATAAAACCAACTAAGCTTCTTTGAACCACGCCTTTCCCCAATCACGTGCCTGTGACGAACTTCAAATAATTCATACCCACCCCCTGATGCCGCCATTACAGACCCTTTAAGATGGTGAGTTATATAACTGTATGGTACTAAATCCTCAGCGTTCATCCCACAAACCTCGTCTTAACATGGGACCAAACCGCACAAGCGCATGAGCCTTGGCAAATAGTTAAGCGCTAATAGAGTAATGACGAGGGAACTATTTATCGCGCATGCGATTTGGATTTAGTAACCTTGCTCCATATGTAAAATGATGTTGGGAAGAATCATGTTACAATTACCCAGCCGCTTTGTGGTACACTTCTCTCGAAGTATTATATACTTCTGATTTTATTCACGAGTCTCGTGGCAAGGCTTAACGATTGAATTATTCAGTTATATCAAAAATTATACTTGAGCTTAAACTTAACCACAGTCGAGACTTGGCTGTGGTTTAGTTTAAAGAAATGGCACTAGATGCTCCCATAGTGGAGGGGCGGAGTAGACTGGCCCGCTAAGCTTAATTAGCAAAGGCTAGTTTTAGCCACGCCCTCGTGGACATGCTTTCATTGGTTTCTGCCTTAAATACCTTTTTATTTGTTCTTCTGTTTGTTGCTTTATCACAATTGGATGAAATAATTCCTGGCCATTCAATCCTGAATCATTCTCAATAGGTTCTAATTTCACGCATCCGTTGTTGGCTCTTTCCTCCTATGTTTTAAACCAAAAAAATAATTCAAACTTGGGTGATACTTTTGACCTGATACTCTTTCACATCGACTATGAAAATATGTCACAGACCATTAGATCTTTGATTTTATTTTCCAACTCTTGAATGACCCCATTGAGCTTTCCAATTTCGTCCAGTTTCTTATTTATCGTAATTAAAATTTCCATTTTCTCTTTATTCATGTTTGAAATTAAACCATTACACTGCAAAAGAAAATTGGACTTTCTTATTTGCAGAATGTCCTTTAAAGTGTCAAGTATCAATGACATGGACAAAGGGGGGGGGCTCATTTGGTTTCGTCACTGCCTCCTTTACTAACGGCCCGAGTATAGTGACATTTTAGTTCGCCTCGCTAAGTCGCACCGTGGCGCTCGTTTCTATCCAAATTACGACATTTTTCACGTGACTGTGACGTTTTTTTAACGGTTTTTAAGCAGTCGCACTTTCATATTTTGGACGTGGTTAAGCAGGTGAGATTTGTTTTGAATTTTAAATGTGAAAACTTAAGAAATATTAAATACAGATTTTAACTTTCAAATGTTGCTATGATGTTGTTTTATATACATATTTTAAATTTTTGCTATAATGTTATATTAGATATGGATTTATATTGTTAATTTTGGCGATAGTGTTACATCAGATACAGATTTTAACTTTTAAAATTGCCTATAATTTATATTTAAATTTTTATTACCTAAATTACATTGAATGCAATTTCAACAACTGAAGAAGGCTGTTAACCCCAAATGGCCAATCGGCCAATGTTGAGTCTTGTTGACCCAAGAGCGGTGAATGCGAACTGGCCTCATTTTTCCGCAAACGAGCGCCAGCTTACGGGAAAAACAAGTTGGGAAAACCAAAATATTACCTCTCCGAGTCAAGAGGTCTACTACTACAAACGTATTTACCTAGATATGGAATTATTTCTCTTTTTTGAAGTAAAAATTTACGAAATATTGAAACAGTATTCCAAGCATAGCGAATAATACAGTAAAGCAGACGACATTTTACATCCAATAAGGATAAATCTTGGACACATGGAAATCAGTCAATGGGGAAAAGAACAGGGAATGAAGTCTACGCTTCAGCTGTTTACCGTATATTCTGATAGCTACATTCACAACTTGTTTGCAGTGTAAACACTATCGTCTCGTCTCACCTCAACAATATTCTTAGTTTGCCAACATGAATGTTAACGTTAAATAACACCAAAGCTAAATTGTAGCTAGACGCACTAATAGTCAATGCGCACCATAAAGAGAATAAAAAGTCTGTAGCTACTACCCGTTTACCATTAGCCCTTTTACTATTCTAATTGCCACCATGATCTTTTCTTCTATTATAAAACCTTAACCTGATTATTTAAGAGTGTATTTAACTTTCGGCTCACTCTGAACCGTTGATGTCTCTTCATTTTAGACACGAAAATCAAAGCCCAAAGTTTACTTCACCTCAGGCCTCAATTATTTCCTCGTTGTTTCACTAAGCCTATTGCGGATGATACTTAATATACCCGCCGGAGTCTCAGTCTTAATTTTCTTCATGAAATCACTAAACCAAGGATTATTCTATATACAGATGTAGTATAGCTTAAGTAATATATAAACAGCCATTTCAAATAACAATATTAAAAAAAATCTTTGGAATATCAAAATGAAACAGAGCTTTAAAGCTACAAAAGTACTAAATGCATCATAATTACGAAAAATAGGCTAACTGCTAACGCGACGCACTAATGTAACAATGGACGGACACACACAGACAAAAACATAGACTGCTTTTTAACTCTTTCCGTATTAATTTTGAGTTAAGAAACAAGATTATCTTTAATATTTAAATAAATATAACTATTTTTAATTATTTTAATCTTCAATAATTAACATTAATAATAGTTAAATCGTTTAAAATAAAGTTATACCTATTATCATCTCAAACTTTGCTAATATTGACGTTTAAAGTGAAGGGTACCCCTCTTGCCCGCTTTCTTCAAATTTTGGGGTATATATACGATTCGTTTCCATTATAATAGTAAGGAAAAAGCGCAATTGCGAAAACCTTTGGTGGCAATCCCACCTTAGGGAGGCTAGACGTTTCTCGTAACCCTAGCTGATCGCCGCGTATATCCTAAAACCAAACCATGATAATGGAGTAGAAGCCAATGAGACAGATTGGTGTCTATGTGGAATAGACGGAAGACTAGTAGATCGTGGTGTTAGAAGCCAGAATGTACAGACTGGTGTCCAAGTGGGATGGACAAAGACCAGAAGATGGTGGTGATTAGAAGCCAGTATGTACAGACTGGTGTCCATGTGGGATGGACGAAGATCAGAAGATGGTGGTGTTTAGAAGCCAGTAAGTACAGACTGGTGTCCGTGTGGGATGGACAAAGACCAGTAGATGGTGGTGTGAGAACTCAAGTAGAGGAGCCATTTCCGTGAGTGTGAAAGCAGTTCGGAAATGGCGAACACGTTTGCTCCGATTTGGAAACTGCGGACGCGGTCACGTGGGTGTAACAACAGACACACAGACAGACAGACAACACGATCGTTACAGAACCTCTCCGTGACATACGTCACTCGGAGAGGTAAAAATGCAATCCTATACAGCTAATGTACCCCCCTGGAGAGGCACCATACACGGGCGTTTAGTAAAGGAAGCAGTGGTTTCGTTCTTAAAGGGCACCACTGGATGCTTGAAGGCGCAGTAGCTTTGCAAGAACTAAAAGCAAGTCTGCAGTTTGTCTGTGTAGGCATAGAGCTCCCACAATGCTCTTGTGGTGCCCTCTAATAAAGCTATAAATGAGGCACGTGTTTCTAATCACTCATCAATAAACATTGGTTTACTTAGGGTTTTCTATTATGATTTCTACTTTAAAGCAAATTTCAGCTCCTGTGGCACTGCTAGCACGTTGATTAACATCCTAGACACCAATAGGGACTTGGCAATTTGGCCTTAACTCCGCCCCCAACGCCAATATGGTAGGTTTTTTTAACAGAATGAAAGCTACATAAGCCCCTCCTCCCGGTATGTTTTTTAGCACTAGTGGACGGTAGCATGTCGCCGTATTGGCCGCCACTTTTTTACAGAATTACAGAAAGTGCCTACAAGTGCCCTCAGTAGGAAAACTACTATAGCAGTAGTTTTATAGAAAAAGACTTATATTTAAGTTAATAACCGATGAAACTGGTACAAAATTGCATATATATAATAAGTAAGCTATGATCTATATTATAAATCATTTTAAAACTTAATTCCGAACTAATTTACATAAATTTAAGGGTGCCTACAACTTACTATTTTACAGAAAATGCTTATATTTAAGTTAATTACGGGTCAAATTAATTCAAATTTACCTTACATAATCAGAAACGTGCTGGGTGTCTACAGCTTTTGAATTTTACATAACCTACGTGCCTACAAGACACTATTTTACCAAAACGCTTTCATTTCACTTAATTTGGATGGAATTCAATCTAAGTTGGTACAATACATTTATGATTGCGCTGATTAATTTAAACGCGATTTAAAGTTAACTGCGAGGAATTATTCTCAAATATAGGGCGCCTACAAATTTTCAATTTTACATAACCTGGGTGCCTACAAGACACTATTTTACCAAAACGCTTTCATTTAACTTCATTTTGGTTGGAATTCAATCTTAGTTGGTACATATACTTTTACGTAATAATTTTTGTAAGTTTGTTAATGGTTTTGATGTTATTTTATCAATTTAAAAGAACAGCACTCTTCCGTTTTGAACCATTAAATTATTAAATAACAAAAGAATTAACACAACAGTTATCCAGGAAAAAATTGGTCACGGGGACATGTGATGGTTTAATGGGTTATATTGGAGAATTAAAATAAAAAAATTTATTAAATATGACGCAAAACAATAGGAGTAGGGCACTTACTAGACCCAAAAGCTATCATCTGTATGGGCTATATTCATGAGTGTACGACTTACTTCATTGGATTTTCCCCCCTTTTTATTATTTATTTACTTACTTTCTCTGAAATAGCTTACAATTTTGCATACCACGAGTGAAATTTTGCGAGAGAAAGTTGATTTTTTACGCGCTTTTTACGTTTGATTTTAAATATTCCAATTTTTCTAATCTTAAAACTAAATCAGTTTAGAGAAGGTTGATGGTTTACGCGCTTTTTACGTTTGATTTTAAATATTCCAATTTTTCTAATCTTAAAACTAAATTAGTTTAACATAATTTTTGTGTTTGTTTGTGTTGAACGGAGTGAAGTTCAGAAAGAATTCAAGTAGGCTCTAATCTTTATCTTTTGGTGTTTTTTTTACGTTTGATTTTAAATATATTCCAATTTTTCTAATATATTAGTGTACAAAAATGTCTGATGGCAAAAACAGAGATGCTTTAGATAGAGGGGATAAGAGTGGGGAAGATAAAGGCACGGGAAGCGCATTTTCAAGAAACAATTGTTAAGGATTGATTTATGGAAGAAATGTCCGTGTTTCAGATGGACTTTGTTTCGGACTTAAAAGGAAATTCGTTAGGGAGAGTCGATTTTAATACGAATAAATTGATTAAGGAATGGCGTATGGATGCGATCTGGCTTTAAATATCGGCCTTGACGATCTTGTTACTCTTGGCGAGGAGAGTTAAGTGTTTCGTTCTCGCCTTAGATTTTCTGTAATAAATAGCTTTTAAAAGAAGTAGGCCTAACTGTGTTGTTCAGCCTTATGATCGGAAACTGCCTTGTAGATTTAAATAGCGAACTGCTATTTTACCACAAATATTAAGCTGTTGAAGCTAAATATTTGGTTTAATATTCTAAATATAGTCGCCCTAAATTTTTCAACGCGTTCATATTATAGAGCGTAATATTCTTAGTAGATGTAGGTAATTTGAATTAATTTGATCGGTAATTAACTTAAATAATCGCATTTTCTGTAAAATAGTGTGTTGTAGGCAGCCTGAATTTAAGTGAGATAATAGCTAGTTATTAACTATTTAAGTAGTGTATGTTAAACCAAACACGTTTCTGATTATGTATAGTAAATTTGAATTAATTTGACCCGTAATTAACTTAAATAATCGCATTTTCTGTAAAATAGTGTGTTGTAGGCAGCCTGAATTTAAGTGAGATAATAGCTAGTTATTAACTATTAAAGTAGTGTATATTAAACCAAACACGTTTCTGATTATGTATAGTAAATTTGAATTAATTTGACCCGTAATTAACTTAAATATAAGCATCTTCTGTAAAATAGTAAGTTGTAGGCACCCTTAAATTTAAGTAAATTAGTTCGGAATTAAGTTTTAAAATGGTTTATAATATAGATCATAGCTTACTTATTATATATATGCAATTTTGTACCAGTTTCATCGGTAATTAACTTAAATATAAGTCTTTTTCTATAAAACTACTGCTATAGTAGTTTTCCTACTGAGGGCACTTGTAGGCACTTTCTGTAATTCTGTAAAAAAGTGGCGGCCCTTAGGATTGCCAAGTCCCTATTTTACTTGACCAAAGGCAGGAACCAATCAGTCATCCACAAGGGCGGAGCTAGAACTACCCTTTGATAGGCTTATACGCAAAGTCGACTCCACCCCTCAACCATGGGAACATCTAGTGCCAATTGTTTAAACTAAACCACAGTCTAAGCCGAGACTTGCTTTAAAGGGACACTGTATTGACAGCTTGATCTTGTACCAACCAAAACCCTAGGCTTGAAACTTACCTTTGCTTTCAGTTCCTTGATTTGATCATCTTTGCTCAAGTGATCATAGTCACAATCATCCTCCTCCATTTCCTAAAAACAAATTCCAGTTTTGCGAATTTTAAAATTTCTTTGTAAACACTAGACAGTGGAAATTACGGAATAGTCCAATAATTTCTCAAGTACCTCTTTAAGTGTCACCCTTTGAAGATTTATGAAAGTAATGAAACTAATTTTGAAAATGTCCAACTTTTCAAACTGGAGCTATTTTATCAAAAATAAACAACAAATCCTTTGGCGACAATCATTCCCAGTGTTTTCAAAGAAATTGTGAGAGGAGACAGAAAGTCCACATTTTGTTATAGAATAATAAGAAGAGTAGAGAAATCCTCCTGTGCATCGTCTGCTAAAACATTCTAAATTACCACAGCCGACTCGATCACGCTTTTTGCTGCACGCGTTTTATAGTGGGCTTCGGCGCGAAGTCAAAAGTCATTTAGAATATTTTAGCAGACGACGCATAGGAGAATTTCAGTATATTGGGGTAATTCTGCAAATAAAGAATGGTTTCGAGAAAAAAATACATTGCGATGCTAAAGCATGGATGAAGGATGCGCGTGAAAAACATTCAACGCTCAACAGGATGTGCAACTCCCTATACTAAAAAGTAGACAAGTCGATACTAGCGCCGCCTGGCTACCAGCGCTGGAAACCTTTGCGGGAAAAATAAAAAATACTGGACACGAGAAAAAAACACGCGCTACCATCGTTTTTTTCCTTAGCGTCGTCTGCTAGAAGAAAAACAGTTTTTTTTCTTATGTCCTGTATTTTTTATTTTTCCCGCGAGGGTTTCCAGCGCTGGTAGCCAGGCGGCGCTAGTATCGACTTGTCTACTTTTTAGATAGGGAGTTGCACATCCTGTTGAGCGTAGATTGACCCAACTCATCCAGAGTCTATTCACACGATCCAACTAGTTGATTCAACTCGAGTTGACCCATCAAGCTGAGTCAAAAATTTGGATCGTCTGAAAGAGCCTTAACAAAAAAAAAATGGTACAAGTTGTACAACATTGTATGAAAGATGCATTAATAAAATTAGAATATCAAACTTCATTCATTAAATAATTTTTGGCGGAATTAATTCATTGAAATAGACTAGGTGAAACCCGAAGCACATAGATAATAATAATTGTTATCATAAGTTCGTAAGAAGATTAAAACACATCTTATGTTGTTATCTACGTGCTTTTGGTGAAACTATGAATGGTCGAATTCCCAATAGGAAACCATAAGTTTATAAGATATGTTCCATAAGTTTGTCACTGGTTAGTGAGAGATTGTCATGCAGTGACGTAGTTGAAACGTCCTAGATTCTCGTAAAGGGACGCCTTGTGAGGTGCTGCCATGGGCTTACTATAGACTAAATAAGAAGATGGACAGCAAAATTAACCGAGTGTAGTCAATTCTCGCTTGTCGTTCTGGAACTAGCTCTGACTAAGTCTCTAGTATTGCAAGTTAAAGCAGATCTCACACGAGTTCTTGATTCTTGAACCATAGCGAACTAGATAGTCACTTTGTATTTAATGGTCTTAGCTTGAACTGAAAGTTTGGGAATACCATATAGACAAATTCGTTTATTACAACCATAGAAACCAAAGTGAAAAACCACAAGTATGAATTCAACGGTAAAGTTAAGCTTGGCAACAATTTTGCTGTCTCTCTTTTTTTTGCTGAAAACCAACTAGCACCAGAAGTGATGATGACGATAAAGAAATTGAAGAAGAAAATTAAGATTCAAAGCAATAAAATATTTATCAATTACTTTGGTAAAAATAGCAGTCTTTAATAGCGAAGATACAATTACTGATATTCCATGTGTAGTATTAAATATTGTTCATTAAAGTTAAATAAACGGTTATGTTCAATATTGTTCGTTAAGGCGTTATAAATAACTAACACAAACACAGTATTACTTCTAGTTTCCAAGTTAAGACGTTAGGCTAGTTACATTCCACTTTTTTATAATACCATAGCCCGTCCGGTAATTATTCTGTAACGAAAGGTTTTTACAAAAACAGAAACTTTTTTATAGTCAAGAACAGTAATATTTTAAACAAAAATTAAAACGCGCAGTGCGGATTACTCACTAGGCACTGGAGCTCAGTGGTCGTCGATGGTGTTGATCCGGCACTGAAAAAGCATTGCGCAATTACCAAAATTTAAAAGTTTTAAATACCTAGTATGCTTAACCACAATTCATTTCATTAGTTCAAGTGATAACTACGTTGATGTCGGATCAAATTACTCTTCCTCGTGCAGCCATAATCACACCGATCACATTTGAAGGGTTTTTCACCACTGTGATTGCGTTGATGATTGATCAAATTATTCTTCAATGTGCAAGCATAATCACACTGATCACACTTGAATGGTTTTTCACCACTGTGAATGCGTTGATGATTGATCAAATTATACTTCTGCGTGCTGGCATAATAACACTGATCACATTTGAATGGTTTTTCACCACTGTGAATGCGTTTATGATTGATCAAAATATTCTTCAATGTGCAAGCATAATCACACTGATCACACTTGAATGGTTTTTCACCACTGTGAATGTGTTGATGATTGATCAAATTATTCTTCCACGTACTGGCATAGTCACACTGATCACAATTGAAGCGTTTTTCACCGCTATGAATGCGTTGATGTGCGGTTATATTAGGCTTTTGAGTACTAGCATAGTCACACTTATCACATTTGAATGGTTTTTCACCACTGTGAATGCGCTGATGTGTGATTAAATTACTCTTCTGCGTGCTGGCATAATCACACTGATCACATTTGAAGTGTTTTTCACCACTGTGAATGCGCTGATGTTTGATCAAATCATTTTTCAGAGTACTTGCATAATCACACTGATCACATTTGAAGGGTTTTATACCACTGTGAACGCGTTGATGTCTGATCAAATGATACTTCCACGTACTAGCATAGTCACACTGATCACAATTGAAGCGTTTATCACCGCTATTACTGAGTTGATGTGCGGTTACATTAGGCTTTTGATCACATTTGAATGGTTTTTCTCCATTGTGTATGCGTTGATGTCTGATCAAATGATTCTTCACGTTGCTGGCATAATCACACTGATCACATTTGAAGCGTTTTTCTTTGGTACCCTTTCGAATGCCAAGTTCAAGGTCCCTTTCATATCCAGGTGAATATTCGCATCGAGTTGAACATTTCTTCTTGGATTTTCCTACAGAAAGGAAATAAATTAAAACTTCTCATAAGATATCATACAACTGGCATCAAAAACATTGTACTGTGCAAAGGCAATTGATATAACAGGCTATGCTTAGACTTAAAAAGACACAAAGGCAAAGAAAACAAGTTCGGAAACAGTAATAGATTGTGTGAATTTTAATTTTTATCCAGCCCGAGCCGTGAAACCCTCTGCAGACACAATTGTAATTAAAAATTGATGAGCTTCGTACATTGCATTATCTTAAGAATAAATGTTTAAACAGGAAATAGATCTTTTTCTATTTGGAATCTGCCCATAGACCCCATACTAATTTCTGATTGAAGGTAAGACGAGTAAGGGCTTAAAACTTTGTTAAACCGCCTGATGCTCCTTCCTCGAGTTTCATTGGCTATTCATTCTACGTATACTCGTTCACACCACGCAAAGATAACTAGTTTACAATCGGGCTCTTCGCTGACAGGTCGATAGGTACGTCATTGTCACTTAGCTTCTAACTTCAAATACAATAGGTGTGACGTCAGGGGTGAGGGTTTCTACATCTCCTCCCTTTTAATTCAAGCAGAAAGGCCCAGAAAATGGTAAGATGAATATTCCAAGCAGATGAAAAACGTTTATTCTTGGTATTAGCATGGTGTTAGTGTTTTCAACCTTGCAGCTTTATCGAATTCGGAAATTAACTAATTGTGACTGTGTTTATCTGATGATCAAACAAAAAACAACTTTCCCAAATATACCTTTGCGAAATACAGAATGAAAACTTTCCCAAAATAAACGCATAATAAAATATACGTGACAATATGAACAACCACACTCCGTCATTAAACCTCTGTAGGTGATACACATACAAAGTAGTGAAAAAACACAATAATGAATTCTACGGTAGCAACAATTTTGCTGTCTCTCTTGCTTTTGCTGAAAGCAACTAGCACCAGAAGTGATGACGACGAAGTAATTAAAGAGGAAAATTAAGATTCAAAGCAATAAAATATTTATCAATTACTTTGGCAAAAATATTATTGTTTAATGGCGACGATACAATTACTGATATTCCATTTGTAGAATTAAATATTGTTCATTAAAGTTAAATAAACGGTTATGTTCAATATTGTTCGTTAAGGCTTTATAAATAACTAACAAAAACATAGTATTACTACTCATATGCCTAATTCCCAGTTAAAACGTTCCACATTTAATAATACCAAAAGGGGATAGAGTCCTTTTGATAATACCATATAGCCCGTCCGGTAATTATTCCGTAACGAAAGGTTTTTACAATTTTTCTATGAACAGAAACTTTTCTCTTAGTGTATAAAGTCAAGAACAGTAATATTTGAAACGAAAATGAAAAAGCGCAGTGCCAGACTACCCACTAGGCACTGTAGACATGTGCCTAGGGGCCCTGGAGCTCAGGGGTCCCCGAAGGTGTTGATCCGGCACTGAATAAGCATTGCGCAATTACTACAATATTAAAGTTTTAAATTCCTAGTATGTTTAACTACAATCCATTTCATTAGTCCAAGTGATTACTACGTTGATGTCGGATCAAATTACTCTTCCTCGTGCTGACATAATCATACTGATAATATTTGAAGGTTTTTTTTACCACTGTGAATTCGTTGATGATTGATCAAATTACACTTCTGCGTGCTGGCATAATCACACTGATCACATTTGAATGGTTTTTCACCACTGTGAATGCGTTGATGTCTGATGAAATTATTCTTCAATGTGCAAGCATAATCACACTGATCACCTTTAAATGGTTTTTCACCACTGTGAATGCGTTGATGTCTGATAAAATTATTCTTTTATGTGCAAGCATAATCACACTGATCACATTTGAAGGGTCCTTCACCACTGTGCTTGCGCTGATGTATCATCAACTCATACTTCCGGGTATTGACATAACCACACTGAACACATTTGAATGGTTTTTCGTCAGTACCCTTTGTAATGTGACGTTCAAGAAGACTTTTATATTCAGGAGAATATTTACGTAGAGTTGAACGCTGCTTCTCGGTTTTTCCTACAGAAAGCAAACGAAGCGAAACTTCTTACAATACACCACTTTGACATTACCTAGGGCGCCACAGCGGGCTACTGCGAACTAGTACTTATTAATATGGGCAGGGAAAAAACCGCGTGGGGTTGCGCTTTTGCTAGTAGGGGTAACAAAGAGCAGTTTCCAGTCTTTCCCCTTGAGGCGCTTCGAGCGCGGGGCATCGGGCATGCGCACAACAGAATGTCGAAGTGGTGTATTTGAATCAAACACAGTACTGTGCAAGGGCACTTGATAAAAATGTCATGCTGAGGATTAAAATGACGCAAAGTTAAAGAAAACAAGTTCGTGAAACAAAAATAATCCCGCTCTGAATAGAGACGACTGTCTCCGAAGATTTACCTAGTCCAGCCCAGGGCTCGACATAAGGATATTTTTAGTAGTCAGCCTGACTAGTGAGCCCCCTATCCCAGCTTTTTTTAGTAGTCACTGACTAGTGAGACGCATGGTTTACGAATATTTGGGACATTTTTTTACTAGTCAAGTTGACTAGTGAACCCCCAGATTTCGATTTATTTTAGTAGTCAAGGCATTTTTTTTAGTAATCAAATGCCTTGACTAGTGCCTTATGTCATGCCCTGGTCCAGCCTATCCTTTCCGATCAGAAAATGGAAACTAAATGGTTGTCAGTTATTGAGAAAATACTTAAGGTTTCAGTCTATTATTAAAATAAATTAGAATGGAAAATTATAGGGCTGCCTTTATTGAAAGGCGTTATTTCGTCCTCTCTGCTCTTTTTGTTGAGTTAAATGCATTTAACTCCAATTGGATAACACGTAACTCCAAATTAACTGAAGAGTATGCGGGAGACAATTATCCCTGACGGTAACCTTTTGAACTGAATATAATGGCAGAGAAAGTGAAAATTTTTCGATGAGTCGAATATCATCATAATTTTAGAATAGGAAGGCCACTTCTCCGAGGAAGCTAGTCACCGAGTGTAAGAGGTGTATGTGACAAATCGTGATATACATTGCACTACATTGCAACGATTAAGTCAGAAGATAAGAAAACGTCTTGGATGGTTTGCAACGATTATAACATAATTTTGGGGATAGGGTCTACCCAAACCTCAAGGATGTTTTCACCTTTTACTTTCGAAACCCCCCCCCCCACAAAAACACCATTTCCATTTAAAACCCTAGGAAAATAATTCGGTGACGCGGCTTCTTCGGTTGTCTCTAACTTAAAGCAAAGTGCGGGTCCAGTGGATCCCCTACAAGTTGACTTTCCTTACGAACTCCAGTTTGGGCTTGGCGAAGGCAGGAGACATGTGGGCGGGATTTATAAGTGTGTTTTCGGAAAATGTAATTGTTCTTGAAAAAGCGTAGATATGTAATTTTTTAAGTTAATTTAGAGGGACTAGATCGATTAACAGCAAAATCAGCTGATTGAATTAAATATGGATTAAGGATTGAGTGGATAGAAATAACTAGAAAAAAATTTCAATATCTGAAACATCAGTCAATTGATAAACCTCTCACATATCGTTTGTTTTTTCGGCCTTGGTCCAAACCAAGACGTTTTTTAATAATTTGTATTATGTTTTATTTTATTGGTTGTACTTGGCCGCTCCACCAGTTTAAGGACGTTTTCAAAATCGTCGAAGATGAAATATGAAAGATGTCACTAGGTTGAAGATCGAGGACCGATAAAACTTTTATAGAATTTTACTCTATTATTGTACTTCAGTTTATCTCGGATTGTTTTTTCCGCGCATTTAGATGCGTTTTGCGTAATAAATAATACGTTAATGATCGAAAAGGTCAAAGCCAATAATATTTACAAGAACTTGATTGATTCATAAAATGCTCCTATACTGTCTATATAGTTTTGTATAATCAACAATAAGAAAATTAATCAAACAATGGGGGCAATTATCTAACTTTTTAAAGGAGTTATGGCAAGTGATAACTATCGTCTAAAGGGTTGTTGTCAACCTTGTGCCGTCTATGAGAGCGCGATATATAAATAGGTGATTAGGCATAGGTGTCATCAAACCTTGAATGAAAAGTGGCGGATGTCTCGAGAATTCTCTCGTGCTAATAAATAATAAGGGTGTTAAGTTAAAATTTTACCGTTTTTAATTTTCACGATAGTTATAACTTAGCGAAAGGATTAAGTTGGTCGATAAGTTATCGCTTGCATTATAACTACAGACGGTAAAATTTTAACTTGACCATGTTGTTTTTTTTATTAGCAGGAGGGGAATTCGCGAGACATCCGCCACTTTTCGTTCAAGGTTTGATGACACCTAAGACTAATCACCTATTTCGATATCGCGCACTAATAGAACACGCGAGGATGACACCAACCCTTTAGACGATAGTTGTCACTTGTGATAACTCGCTTAAAAAGTTAGAGAATTGCCCCCATTAATGTTATCCGGTACCATATTAGTGCACATGTTAAGTTATCTATATCTTTGAAACTAAATATTGTAAACCCGATGTTTTTGACATTTTCCACTCAGTTTGACCCTAAGAATACACCCTTTAATACATTGCAGAATTATCAGTTACAATATAATAAAAAGCTTGAAAATTTTATTGGCTAGCATTTGACTGCAGGTATTAGCTAAGAATAAGTAGCTTTTCCGTCAGTTTTTATCGCCGCACTTGTATTGCACGACTCACGACTGTAAAAAATGAAAATTAAACAAACAAAGCTATCCGGTACCATATTAGTGCACAAATTGCGTTCTTGGTATAGTGTTAAACTATGTCACAAACACGGTGCATCTTATAAGTCTGTCATAAATTAATGTTTTTAGGGTCAAACTGAGTGGAAAATTTGAAAGAAAATTGTGGATCCGCATATATGACAATCAATGTTAGGAGCCCATACTCCTTATCTAAATGTTTTAATCCCCATCCATGTTATTTGACACTTTCCACTCAGTTTGTCCCTAAGAACACGCCTATGAATTTTTGCAAAGTCTTATAATGAATACCTAGACAATTTTATCGGATAGAATGTGACTGCAGGTATTAGCTTCAAATAATAAGCTTTTAGGGTAATTTTTATCGCCACACTTGTATTATACGAGTGTCAAAAGTTGGTTTCTTCGTCCACCGTGATCGGCGTATATGGAAACGTATCTCAAACCCTAAGACGAATGAAGTTATCATAAGGAGCAATGATAAAAACACAAATCCCAATTGGAAGTGTTTCAACTCAAGTTTCTTCACGTTCTCTTCAATTATTCTATAATCTTCCAAATGGGAACGCGAAGTCCAAATAGTCCATGATCGTTCGTAAAATATAATTCCCGTTTCAAACAAATTTTGGACTCTGAAAAATATCAATTTAACAATATTTTCAAGTGAAATACATTTATCATTATAAAATGGACCCGTTTCAAAAGTCAGGGGTAAAATACAGTACAGGGTGTTTGACCACCTTGATATCTCGAGACGTTATATCCGGTATGCCTATCCATTAGCGTTAGATATGGCTTCAAACGATAGGACTTTAGTGGACTGGCAACTTTAAAGCCCCGTTTAAAGGGACTGTAAAGAGGGCATGGGCGGGTGGGTAAAAATTATTTGAAATACGTCAGAGGCACGTGACTGAGGAGAGGCGTGGTTCAAAGAAGCTTAGTTCGTTTTATTTCGAAAACTACCACTTCATGGAATTGTCGCTGCAATCTCGCGAAAAACAAGGACTAGATGTCAAGTTCCACTCCATGAGGAGTCTTTGTATCTTGGCATCACGTGATGTCTGTGACGTATCTCAAATAATTTTTGCCCACCCGCCGATGCCTTCTTTGCAGTCCCTTTAACGTCTTTGGATCCGCATACCAGATGCTCCGTCTTAAGAATAATTCAAGCAGACGACACTAGCCGCTCTTTTTGAAAAGTATCTATTTTGATTAAAATTACGTTTTTTAAAAACCGTTGTGATGTACGGGTCTCCATTTTTCCTTACTGGAAACGCTGCGCTTGTTTTGAAAGCGGTTTGTCGAGAAACATGAACTTTTGATTCAAAATCGTCGATTTGGAGTAATTCTACTGTTTCTAGTATTATGTCTTTAGGAAGGAAAATAACAAGTCTGTTATGTTCTAAGTCGTCGTATACTTGCGTAATGGCAATGTCTTCTGGATTAAGAATCATGTTGTGTTTCATTACATGTTCCTTAACCCTTTCAGCTGTTTCACCAACTGGTCTCTGAAAAACAAACGGACAACAGTTCCTCCATATGTGAAAGAAGTGTAAATTACGGAATTTTGTTGTCATTAACTTGTATGAAATCATACATGTTCATTTGAAGTCAAACTTTGGATTTTTAGTGTATAAATTGAAATTTACCTCGAATAAGTGTTGAAATGGAACGGAATCTCTTATAACGTAATGTAACAATAACATGCAAAGCATGAAGTTATTCCCTTCACTCAATAGTATTTTCAAATAATTTTATATCTATGGCTGGTAGTTCCCCGCGTTGAGTGAGGCTGGTTACTTTCCCCAACCCGTGCGCGTCATCGGGAAAACCAATTCCCAAAAACTCTCTCCGCGTGTGCTTCGTGAACTCGAAGATGAACTCTTTTCAAGAGCCCTTCACGAACTTTGAAGACCCCGTAGCTTCTGGAGAGAAGGTATAAAAAGACGGCGCCTTCTATTATTCCCTCTCTCTCGATACCTATCTGCGAGGCCGGACTCTGCCCGACTTTCCTGGGACCGACGACACGAGGTCCAGCAGCCCGAACCACGTTACCGGGCCTTAACCAGGATGGACCTTAGGACCGAACTTTAACCGGCCGAACTTCATCTTTCGCTTCGGATCCGCGCCCTCGATGAACTTCGTACGGTACCGTAAAAACAATTTATTTATAAAAGAGCTCTCGCGAAATTATGCGCGCCAATAAGGGAATAACCAGCCCACCAATTTTTATTAATTAAGTACTTTCGTATCATGAACTTTTATTCATTTTCTTAAACCGTATTACCTTTTAAATAAATCTTAATGTTAATTTTAATCATGCCGACAGTCCATTTTAATTTACTCCCCCTAGACAAAACGAACCTATTTCATTACATATTATTATTCACTTAAGTTAACTATAAAATCTGTCGCAGTAAAGAGGTAGATTGGGATGTTCTAGTATGTCTTTTAACTCGTCAATATATCGACCTTTCGGTGCTAGTGTTAATTTAGCCAGAATTCCAGTTGACATGCATTGAATTATAATGAAACAAGGGATAACCCACATAGTTATCATTATTCTGCTCCCCAAAAACTCTGAATTCGTTTCACCTTGCAAAGAATGTAAACGATTATCAATGTCACCGTACCTTTCGAAATAGAAAATAATAGAGGTGACACGAGTAATTTATATTGTGCCATGATGAAAGAGATCGACATGGTTCATCAATTATCGACATTGAATTCCCATCTTTACCATGGGGATGTAAGGATTCTGAGTGTCACTTCTATAATTTTTCTGATTGTAACCATACCGTGACCAAAACCAGCAGAAATGCTATAAAACAAGTAGTTAAAAAATTTTGTTCGGAATTTCTCAGATTGTTTCTTTGTATTTTTAAAGCCTTTATAAACGCCATCCGTTAACATCCACGCGAATGAAAAGAAGAGTAAAGCACATCCAAACATAATCCATGTCTAAAAAGTCATATATGGAAGGCAAACTTGTGAAATTAGTACGTAAAAAGGAAATTTATATTCGAAGCTTTAGGAGTAATGGAGTGTAACGTCTGCATCCACGACTGGAGTGGGAAAAGACGGTTTCCTTAACAAGCAAATCAGATTTGTTCTTCCAGTAAAATCAAGTTTGTTAGCCCTTATCGAGTAAAATCAAGTTTGTTAGCCCTTATCGAGTAAAATCAAGTTTGTTAGCCCTTATCGAGTAAAATCAAGTTTGTTAGCCCTTATCGAGTAAAATCAAGTTTGTTAGCCCTTATCGAGTAAAATCAAGTTTATTAGCCCTTATCGAGTAAAATCAAGTTTGTTAGTCCTTATCGAGTAAAATCAAGTTCTGTTAGCCCTTATCGAGTAAAATCAAGTTTGATGGCCCTTATCGAGTAAAATCAAGTTTTTTTGTCCTGAACTAGGATAGTATAAACCACTTCGTCCTTACACTTTTCCTGAAATTTTGGGAAGTGCATTGAGGACGATAGAAAAAGCCTTATTGACCTTAGTCAAGGTATAAAGACCATGTCGGTTACTCCTAAAGCATTCGTAATACTTCTTATGCACGGAATTCAGAAAGAAGTTTTATTACAGTTTGGTCAAACACGTTGAAAAAAGAAGCAGAGTTAGATTCGAATCTCACGGCTTGAGCTGAGCTCACTATCATCCACTCGTCTTCGAGAACAATATTAGTAAATTCAACTTGCTTTGTATTTTTGTAAGACGGAGGAGATACGATGAATCCAATGTCAGCTTCCTGTAAAATAAAATACCACCGTAGAGCCCAAAGAATTCGATTTGAAGACATACATATATTGTTTCTTTTTTTTTAACTTACACCTCTTGCCAAAATACCAAGTACACCGGTAGCATTTCCATCTTCGAAAACTTCTCCAATGTCCATGTCTTTTTCAGTCAGTGTCCCAGTGTAACTGTATGGAGAAGATCGTTTCACAACATATTTTTCACAATCAATTTCAAACATTTTGCCCTCATATTACTGATAGCAGCAACACATAGATTTCTTTTACTTGAAATCTTTAACCGCCCATGTATACTAAAATCTGATTGACGGTATGAGGAAGGGTTTGAAACTTCATTAATCCGCTTGCTACTCCTTCCTCGCTTCTCATTAGTCATTCGAATGTAAAGGATGGTTTGGATAACTCTTTTGGGACGTGGAAGCTAAGTCGTTGAAAATATTATGCATGACGTCAGGCTGACGGTTTCTACACTCTCATATTTAATGCAAGCAGAAAGGCCAAGAAAATGGACTGTTAAAGGTTAAAGATTCCACGTTTAAGAAATCTATGTATTCCTGTTGATAGTAGCGAGTTACTTCAGGCCGATTTTGGCAATTGTAGAATCCACAACTAATTTCACTACACCATAAACTGTCGCAGGAACCATTTTATCATACATACCCCATATTGGAATCTTTACAATGTGTAAATAAATAAGAGTTTAATATTTTTTCTTATTACTCAGAATTTTAATAGAGCTAATATTTACATTGGTTGAGCAATATCTAAGAATACGTGCTACGTTCGTCATATTTTCCCACTATACACATCCAAGTTTAGCTTCTTCGTTCTTTATCTCGAATACTTCAAATTTTACAATTGGATTGCTACGCTATCTTGGAAATAAAGGTGAATATTATTAATCCCATGTTTAATAAAACTGAGTACTCTTTTAGAAAACAGTCGTTCTAGCGCTTTTACCTCTAAGCGCTGTGTCTGTGGCTGTTTTTGCACCCCAAGGGAGCGTGTTCGCATTTTGCAAATCGGTGCAAACGTGTTCACTATTTCCGAACCGCTATCACAGTTCAGAGAAATTTTGAGAAATGTATTTCACAATGTTAGCTATTCCACTGATGGAGACAAATCCACCGTTTTATTCCTTCATCTGGCCTTTTCTTTGTCATGGACATATACTTGTGGGCTTCTAACACCACCATCTGCTGGTCTTGGTCTCTGTCTATCCCACATAGACACCAATCTGTATTTATTGGCTTTTATCAATGCCATCTGCTCGGCCTTGACACCAATCTGTACTTATCTACTTCTAACACGACCTTCATCTGGTCTTAGTCTATCCCACATAGACACCAACACGTGATCTGTCAAGCAAATATCTATCCCGGGTAGATTGCGTGAGCTTTTGCTTATCAATCGCGATGGAAAGGTTAAAACAGCCATGGACGAACCAATACTGAAGGACAAATGGCAGAGGGAGAAAGTTGAAAAATACTTGTTAATTCGCCTTCTAGCGGCAGATAGTAGCAAACCGGATAGTGGGGATCTCATGGGGGAATCAACGTTCTAAAGAGGGAAGTGGCTAACGTCTTATTTTGTCTAGATGGCGCCAGCTTTTTCCGGGATTTGGCTCGGTATTTTTCATAGCCCCCCCCCCTCCATTTTGGGGCTGAAAAGTGGGAAATAAGCTTAACATTGGTTGTTTAGTCGCTTAGTATGGGACTTTATGGGCTGCCATCGGTCCTTCAGTTTTACTTCGTCCATGAAACAGCTGACATCACTCCGAGTCGCCCAATAGAAAGGTACCGCCCACTTATGGGACGATACTTCCAATAGGTGATTTCGCAAACTGTCAGCACGCACCAGCTTGTTTTAGTGTTTGTGCAACGTCACAACTACGTCATAGGTTTATTGCAGGGAAAACATCATTCAGGGTGAAAAATTGATATTTTCAGGGGTACATAAAAAACCCCTTCGGGATTTATGTACTCCTGGTAATATTAATATTTATTTCATAACCAAATTAATGAAAAGTAAACACGCATGGCCTGTCTAATTGTAGCAGACGACACATATCAATCACCCTCTAGAAATACGGCCGACCAAAACCTATTTTTGACTTTGTGTGACGTCTCAAGAAACAGTTGCACGTGATCAGCCCGATTTTGCGAAATCACCTATTATCGTTCTCGAAAAAAAAATAGTCTCCAAAGAGCTCTCCGCTCTCTCTGGTGTCAGTGGTGTAAATTTTTGAGCAGGATTAATGTTAATATTAAGTAAAGATTCTGTGATACCACCATCTCTTGAGTCTATATTTTTTTCTTTCCATTTAAAGTAAGTTCATAATATAGCTTGATTAAGAGTTGTTCTTTTAATAATAAGGATTTTCAGCACCATTGCATTCTCTCTTTAATAAGGGAATACAAGTACGCTTTTACAAAAAATGCATATTTCATGACAAAATATTTTGGGCAATGGAATTTTGGTCAAAAAGTCGAAGATAAGCAGTTTTTTTCAAATACTGAATGTTTTATAATCATGTCTTTAAAACTGAAAATTTGAATATCTGAATAACTTCAACCAATCAATTTTGACCACTCATGTTTTTAATGTTTCATTATTTAAACGAAGGGACCACGATAGAATTTTCTTCGTTTTAATTGGAAGAACGAATTAAAATAAATATTTCCCATTGGAACTATGTGCCCTTGAAGGAGGGAGTTGGATGGAAGAGAAATGTTGGTGGGCAGTGAAAGTCTCCCACTGTATCTTGCGCGTGACCCTACCCTTCTTTAGGCTATTTTTAAGTGCTGTCGTGTAGCGCCATTGTATTTGTATGAAAACAAGCTTCTTTTTTAAAAGCCGCAGGGAGCGTTCAAGACTTTTCGTACCGTATGACCTTACCAAAACGCTGAGGACGCTGGGAAGACTTGTAGCCCTAGAAGGGGGTTACAGAATCCATGTTGTATGTATGAAGTTTTCAACTCCATCATACTCTCTCCTTCAAGATGTACCCATCTACAATATTAAGAAAATTTGTGCATTTAAGGTATCTTTTTGAAGCCTACGCGTTAAGCCACACTTTGGGGTTAAAAATTCTATTGAACGACTCTAAAAATATACTTTTCGTCCAATAATCCCCAACTCCTTCTGATTCACAGTATTGTGTGACAGTGTTGGTAGACAGACAGTTCCAATTTCAAATAATTATTATATAATATGCTTTTTGGTATAAAGAGGCAATTCTATCGTATTCCTTTTATTTAAGTAGTTAATGAATTGTTGCTTTGCAATGTAATAACTTTAGATTAAATACAGGTGAAACTTCATCATACACTCCCATTACTAGAACCTTTACATCAACCCAAGTTAAATTATAAAAAAACGTCTTGGTTTGGACCAAGGCCGAAAAAACAAACGATATGTGTGAGGTTTATCAATTGGCTGAAGTTTCAGATATTGCAATTTTTTTAGTTATTTTTATCCATTTAATCCTTAATCAATATTAAATTCAATCAACTGATTTTACTGTTAATCGATCTATTCCCTCTAAATTAATTGAAAAAATTACATATCTACGCTTTTTCAAGAACAATTACATTTTCCGAAAACATTTTATCATGAAATTAATTATTTTGAAGGGAGTACGTGTTGAGGGATTTAATATTGAATATTTGAAATACTGTGTCTAAAAAGACCAAGCGAACTTTGACATAATTCGAAGGGAAGATGTAAATATTTAATAGTGGATGCCAAACCAGGGTGTTGCACGAATTCATACATTTAATTTCGTATATAGAAATGCTACATTTCTAATGTCGCGACTGTGAAAGAAAGGTTGCACTGCAATTTCCCTCTTCTTATTTTACACTTTCTTGGGGGGGGGGGGTTAAGTTAAGTGTGACCTTCTTCGTTTAACTGGTAATGAATGGAAATGAATACAAAAGCCATTGGTACTGAAACGTATTTCTTTTTATGTAATCTTTACCTATACCTTTGGTTATATTTATACCGATATCATATTTTTCCAGTGCTACAGATAGCTACCTACTAACAAAAACCACACAGGATAAACGATGTTGCTTTGTCTTAAGTATACGGTATTCGTTTATTAACTAGTCTGAACAAAATAAATTTAAATTATCATATTTTTTTTAACATCAGTCTTCTTAGCAACTTACCGATTTAATTTTTTTTTTTGATGCAAACTTGAAAATTTGTCAAGCCAGCAACAATTAAAACTATGTCCGTCAAGTGCTTACACGAAATCCCTTCAAAATAATTAATTTCATGATAAAATGTTTTCGGAAAATGTAATTGTTCTTGAAAAAGCGTAGATATGTAATTTTTTCAATTAATTTAGAGGGAATAGATCGATTAACAGTAAAATCAGTTGATTGAATTTAATATTGATTAAGGATTAAATGGATAAAAATAACTAAAAAAATTGCAATATCTGAAACTTCAGCCAATTGATAAACCTCACACATATCGTTTGTTTTTTCGGCCTTGGTCCAAACCAAGACGTTTTTTTATAATATCTGTTACTTCAGTCTTAATGTAATTAAATTTTGAATAATTATGTTTGCTTTACCGTCATACATTTGGGGTTGATCTATTTCTAATTGCTTAAAGAAGTACTTCAGTATCGTTAATTACATTTAACTTATATCCAATAACATTGATTTCGATAAGCATATAATGTTGCACTTTATTTATGAAAGAAGCTTAAAAACGACGGTATTTGAAATATGGAAGAAAAATATTTGTTTCGTACACTGTATACATATACAGTGGTGTCGAGATCAGACCAACAGCTTCCTTTATGTACAACCCCCAATACTGCCAACGGGTGATGTCATACTAAATTATACAGGGTGTAAATAAATGTTTAGAATTCATGTTTTATTGTATGCAAGTGACAACGAGTGACAAGGTACAAAAAGAATACTGGAGAATGCAACAAAATATTTTAAAGCACTGTCCTACGATTAGTCTTAGAACGTGGGCCTCAAATTACAACCTCTTAACTGTTTGGTAAACACCTCAACGTAAATATTCGACGTTTCTACCATTGTGGTTTAGGCAATCTTCCAGACGACTGTTCATGTCTTGCAATACATTTGCAAGCAGTAAACTCATGACGCATGGTAAGACTAATGGTATTGCCGTCTTACGAAATCCTCGTCCGTTAAGGCTTGATGTAGGGGGTATGATAATGCCAGTAATGATGCCCTTGTAAACTGGCACAAACAGTAGAATGGCTTAGTGCAACTTCTTGTTCCACCGCTCTACTATTAGCATGAATTGGCTTCAAAACGTGCTACGATGTCAAAATCTATATCCTCATTACAGACTATACAGTCTCTTCTACGTTCACGATCTTGCACTACCGAAATCACGAAGGTGCTCGCCAATGTCGGAAAAGGTGCTTCGCACCGGATGTTGTCGGTGTGGAAACCGTTCGGCATAAAGCACTGCCTTTAGTTGAACGTTACTGCGACCTTCACCCAAAATAAACATCCTGTCCAATTTGTCCTGGTTGGAATAGGTTGGCATTTTGCTAGGAAACGAGACTAAATACTGTAATTCTACTACTTAGCTCCTACACCGAAGACCCTGTATATGAAAAGGGACCGGAAGTACCTCAAAGTTGAGTTTTCAAAGATTGCCAGATTGAGCAGGTCATGGGATTTAAAGTGATGAAGGTCTCTTTAACGTTCAACAAGTGACACCGCGGTATGTTTTTGGTGCTCCAATGCCCTCACCCGATAGGTCCAAACAATTACCATCCTGGTTTTTCGGCTCAGCGTTGCGGTATTGCCGGTTCCATTAGAAATACAAGGTCTGTAGTGTTACAATTGTAACAATACTCCTGTTAAAAAGGCAAACAAACTGTACCCCCGCCCCCTCCCCCCAAAAAAACATTTAAATTTCGCGCCTTTTCAATAGCTCTCTTTTCAATATGGGAAAAATGATTTTAAATGACAATTTTTTAAGTGTAAGAATTAAACAGGAAAATGGAGGCTGAGTGAAAGATAAGTGTAGTTTTAATTATAATTTGTTAGTTTAATTATAAGGTATCCATGAATTTACCAAAAACATTCGTGTTTTGGGTTAATTTCACATTAATTATACTTGATTAAGTTTAATTTAACGGTTTATCTAGTGTGGATTTAGTTTATAATACAAGTTTCAATGAAATATTAACTTTAATTGCAATTACTCTAAAATATGTATGCGCTTTTGATGTATTTTAATGATGAATTAAATTAATTCGAAAGTGAAATAGGAAACATCTGTGGCTGTGCGAAAAACTTGCGTTGTTTTAATCTTAATTTGAGCGCAGTTCGGGAGAGTCGATTAAGCTTAAAAGTATAATTTATTGGAATTTTTTACCCTAATTGGAACGTTTTGTGCAGTTTAACATTTTTGCCACAGTCATTATTTTACCCTAAACTTTTGAATTTCGCGCCAATTAATGTACTTTAAACATAGTTGAAATTAACTGAAGTGTGAAATAGAAAACATTGGGATTTACCAACGGCTTGGGTAGTTTTAATCTTAATTAAACAGTTTATTTAAAAGTTGTTTGAGCTTTTAATCCAAAAAATGAATATTTTTGGTTTAATTTCACGTTAAATATATTTAATTGATTTAAAATTAACGTAGGATTGTGTTTCGGCAGTGTACATTTAGATTATAAATGACTTTCAATATATACTTAACCTTAATTGCAATTTTCAGTGGGTTTTGACTCTTATTTTGCCTTAAACTTTCGAATTTCGCGCCTATTAATGTACTTTAAAGATAATTTAAATTAACTAAGTATGAGATAGAAAACATGGGGCTATACTAACAGCTTGTGCAGTTTTAATCTTAATTAAGTATTTTATTTCAAAGTTACTCGAGTTCTCATCCAAATATGTATATTTCATGTTTAAATTCACGTTAATTATACATAATTAAGTTGAAATTAATGAAGGATTGAGGTTTGGCAGTGTTGATTTAGCTTATAAAATGAGTTTCAAATCACCTTAATTGTAAAGTTTAGAAGAGTTTTTCATTCTTGCCAACACAATGTGTTAAATTTTTATCATACCACGTGCTAAATTTGCGGTAACATAAAGATCATCTATAACATATGTTAATGAATGATGGGATTCTATAGTTTAGCAACTTTGGCTTCAATAACAGTAATTAAATTAAATACCTAAACAATTCATAGCAATTTAGACAAATAAATGTGAACTGTGGAGATAGCCAACAACGTAACCCTCCGTTGCTGACGTGGTTACGTTGGAAAAATCTGCGCTGATGTAAACATGGAAATTATTTGACTAATTAAATTACATAACGACACTGTCCTCCTGGATTAATCAGCACCACTGTTACTGATATTTATGAATTAACAAAATACACTGTTGGTAACAAATAGTTAAGCTGCGCTAAGGTAAACATCACGACTCTGCAGTAGGGAAAACATATTAAACTTTTTGTCATTTTACCAGTAGTATTTTGAAGTTTTCGATCTTTTCACAGGGTGAAAAGCATTATCTTTATTTCAACACGTTAATAATTTGAATAGGTATGCCATTTATTGGAAGCGCACACGGTAAATACAGCATAAAAAGCCTAGTGTTAACCCAGTTAGGCTCATAGACATTATAACACTATTAAAGCCTAGACAAACTATTGGGGAAAGCGGTCCTTGGACGTTTTTGTGAGGGATTTTTCGCTTCTCCTCCTTCGCATGTGTGATGGGGTGAAAGACTAGTGGCGCCCCCCTGGCGACGAGCGAAGGAGTTATTGAGCTTAGAGTAGTGGCACTCTATGTTAACTCCCTATAGGGCATAATAAGTCAAACCCTCGGAGATGCCATTACTCCATTTTATACGGAACCAAGGCTTAGCTCGCCTTAAATGTTTTTATTACTAATAAATGTATAAAAAAAGACTCTTACCTTCAGAAAACGGTGGTATTTCCTCGAAAGTAAGTAGAAATACAAGTTCCAAGTGTTTTTTAAAAGATTTTACAGGTGTAAAATTTATAAAATACGTTTTTCCGCTCTAAGCTCGTCTTCGCGAATCGCGGAAATTTTTTTTCCGTATAAAATGGAGTAATGGCATCTTCGAGGGTTTGACTTATTATGCTCAATAACTCCTTCGCTCGTCGCTAGGGAGGCGCCACCAGTCTTTCACCCCATCACACATGCGAAGGGGCGAATGCCTTAAAACCGTCACAAAAATGACTCTCAACTGTTCCTCTTGTATCTCTATGTTGGCGTCATTTTCCCATCTTAAGCCTAAAATTAGGCTTAGCGTCATTTTTCAGTCTTAAGCCTAAAATTAAGCTTAGTGTCATTTTCATAGACATTATAACACTATTAAAGCCTAGACAAACTATTGGGGAAAGCGGTCCTTGAACGTTTTTGTGAGGGATTTTTCGCTTCTCCTCCTTCGCATGTGTGATGGGGTGAAAGACTAGTGGCGCCCCCTGGCGACGAGCGAAGGAGTTATTGAGCTTAGAGTAGTGGCACTCTATGTTAACTCCCTATAGGGCATAATAAGTCAAACCCTCGGAGATGCCATTACTCCATTTTATACGGAACCAAGGCTTAGCTCGCCTTAAATGTTTTTATTACTAATAAATGTATAAAAAAAGACTCTTACCTTCAGAAAACGGTGGTATTTCCTCGAAAGTAAGTAGAAATACAAGTTCCAAGTGTTTTTTAAAAGATTTTACAGGTGTAAAATTTATAAAATACGTTTTTCCGCTCTTAGCTCGTCTTCGCGAATCGCGGAAATTTTTTTTCCGTATAAAATGGAGTAATGGCATCTTCGAGGGTTTGACTTATTATGCCCTATAGGGAGTTAACATAGAGTGCCACTACTCTAAGCTCAATAACTCCTTCGCTCGTCGCTAGGGAGGCGCCACCAGTCTTTCACCCCATCACACATGCGAAGGGGCGAATGCCTTAAAACCGTCACAAAAATGACTCTCAACTGTTCCTCTTGTATCTCTATGGTTAGGCTATGTTTCTAGCATAAAATTGAGCAGACTATACACAGGATTCCAAAACAAATGAGAGCTGGAAATCAGCCTTTTTAATAATCTTTAAAGAGTAACTAAAATAGGGTAATGGCAGCCCTCTGCCTTCGACTGTATTAAGCTCTATGGGGAAATAACATGGGGTGCTATTAGTCTATACAACTTAAGCCTTGGCCGTAAAGAACGTTCAAAAACTTACTTTAAATGATATAAAAACCTCTGTTAACTGTAATTATTTACCTGAATTACTTTTCTAGACGAAAATTCGACCTGATAACGACGTATTTCTTATTAAGGGTGCTACAGTTAATTAGAAAATACATATAAAGGTGCTCAAGCTCGGTTGAAATACCAAAGTAATTTGTTAGCGTCCACTGCTAAGAAATTAGGAAAATCAGCAAGAAAGCCAACATTTGAAATATGTCAACGTAACTTGTTAGCACCCACAAACCTAGGCCCTTCTAGTTGTCAACGAGAACGAAATGTAGAATTAGGTTTAAGCGTGCTATAAGGTTAGGCTGACTTCTGGCCCAAAAGTAATTTTTTGACGTACTATCTTAATTAGTTAAATTACAAAAATTAGAATTCATTAATTAAAAATCGAAACACGTAAGTTTCCCATTTAATAAATGCTTGTTAATTTAGAAGTATTCCGAAAACTAACTTCGCTATACTTTTTCCGTATGGCCTATGACCATTTCGTTAAAAAAACGAAAATTTTTTAATGATTTTTCTATGGGACGCTAACCCTAAAAACTGTGAATTTTCCTTTAACATTACGGAAGGGTGTCATGTCATATCTACAAGGGCCTACCGGCCCTGTAGAATTTGAATCTCCAGTAAAAAAGTTAGAAAGTGTCTTACATTTGTGAAACAGTAAATTGGAAAATTGGTAAATTCTCTATGTTGATCAAGCTGCTTCTTGCTTTTGTTGTGAACTTTGGACTAAATGAGCTAGAAAATACAATACTTTTTCTGGTCTATTTCGGTTATTGTCGTATAATTGAGCAATTGTTTTCTTGACGCAGGAAAACTAAATTATAGTATAGGTTTGTTTTCGAAAAGTGGACATATAATATAGCGTGCCTTTTTTCTTCTATAAACCTGCTATCATGGTTGTTAAATAATAAATTCCAGCTAATTTTGCTTCTGCCCTACGTGAAAATAAAGAAACGAGGTTTGAAGAAAATCACTTTTAGCTATCCCCTTTAAATTACGAAACTGACATAACTAGTTTCTTGTGGATGAGAATATAGAGGAACTGTGGAGGTTCAGAAAACTGGTCTGATAGAGTATATTATTTGAAGGTGTTATCAATAAAATTTCCAACTATCTTTAACCTTACTAAATACTTGGGGATACAATAAATCGACTGCTGACAATATGAGATTACACTGATGATGCCCAATTATCAAGCCTAGGTGAACTTTCATCATGCACTCCCATTACTAGAACCAGAAGTGGTATGATACTAGAAGTATTGAGCTAACCAAATTCTTCACTCGGCATTAGTGAAAAGACTTGATAAAACACAAACGGTTGGCCCTCTAGAAGCGGTTTCAGAATTTTTCCCTCCAAAACGTGAGACGCTCGCGGTGGTAGACGGCCGAACTAGATTCAAGGAGCCGGGTCCGTGTTCTGCGGCTTTAGGTTGAGGGGAAGGAGGTAGGAAATGTTTTTGGAACTCGACCAATTTTTCTCTCTCTAGTTTTAGCGCGTGGGAAGCGGCATAAAATCCTCAAATTTGTTCACAAGTGCCAGGATCTATTACCAATGCTAGAGCCCTTCACTTCTAGTCTCATACCACTTCTGCCAGAACCTATACATAAACCAAAGTTAATTTTGAACCTCCAGTAACAAAGTTCTAAAGTGGCTTACATTTGTGTAACTGTAAGATAGTAAATTCTCTATGTAGGTCATGCTTCTTCTTGTTTTTTGTGAACTTTGGAACTATAAGCTAGAAAATACAATTAGTTTTTTTACTATTTCGGATATTGTCGTATAATTGAGCAATTGTTATCGTGACAATGGCGTAATCAATAATAGTAGAGTATTGTTTTCGAAAATTGGAAATCTAACTAGCGTGGCCTTTTCTGTTCTATAACGCTACTGTCATGGTTGTTAAATAATAAATTATAGCTAATTTTGCTTCGGCCCTACGTCAACCACAGCTAGTGAAAATAAGGCAGTGAAGTTTGAAAAAATAATTTGGTCGCATCTAGAGTGTATGATTTGAAGGGTTCGATCAATAAAATTTTATTTATAACTATACCAAATACTTGGAATTACAATAAACAGGGTTCTAACTATGGTACCACACATAATTTAGGCCAAATGGAAACTTTTTACTGGGATCCTTTTTATATGTCTTACTCCACATGTGTGCCGATTTACTTGCTTTAGAGGCCCATGTTTGGGGGGCCGGTACCTCCGAAACTAAAGGTTTTGGACCCACCGGATTTTTTTTAATTTTTTATTTTTATTATATTTAGCAGTTACTTGAATTGTAGTAATTTTCATAAAACTCTTCAATTGTTTCATAAAAATAATAAATATTATTAAATAATGCTTTGAAGTTGAAACAATGAATATCTTTAACTATAATTATAACGAAAGTATTTTAGCATTTATATTTATCAAAATTGAATCCAGATTTTACTGATTTGTGTTTGGTTCGTTATTAACTACAATACCAGTAGTCGATTAACTTAAAATATTCAATAATTTTTATTGCGTAAATTACGCATAAATATAACAAAAACCACTGTTTTTATGTGTCATAATAATTCGTTACATATTTAGTTTGAATCTTTAAAATGTGATTTTAAAGATATGGAGTGGGGCGCCGTTTGATAGAAATCTAATAGTCAGTTCAAGAAGAGATATCTAGTTAATTAGGGAGAAGGTATAAATTCGCCTTATTTCCAGCTTTATCTCCAGTCCAAACGTAGGTCCGGAGTTAATTCCCTCTTCTAAATTACAACCAGCAGCATCTCATTGGTTCTTGAAAACTCACGTCAGCGCGACGCGAATGACGAAAATAACGTATTTTCCGACTGAGGAGAGGCGAAATAGCCCGGCCTCCTTTTACGTCCCCCCTGGCATTTTGAAAGGGGGACTGGGACTATAGCGCGTGAATACTTAGGCACCTTATACCTTCTCCCTAATAAACTAGATATCACTTCTTGGTTAGTTCTAGTCTACATTGAAATCCACTAACTCTCTCAATGGCTTTTCGCAGTCTCAACTAAGCTTGAAACCCCCCACACACGGAAAGGGATCGATATATGCAATCTTTAACCTCGATTATAGGCTTTTAGTCTTAATCTAAATGTAAAATCGGAGCCTCCGAAATGAACTAGGCCCATGCGTGTCGATTTTTACGTGGGGAAATATCCAGTTTCATAGAGGAAATATTTTTATCCTTTGTGTGTACGAGGTGGCGCTTTTATGACCGTTGCGACCGGGGTCTTCCATAAATTATCGTTGATATTTTAGGGGCCAATTATAAAACTTTTATGAAAGAGAAAGGTTTCACCTTTAAATTAACATAATTTTTTAGAGGCTATTCACTTTTTATTGAATCTATTGGTTATATTGTATGGACAAAAAAATTAATTATGAGATTTTAAAACAAAAGTTCTTGAAGTTGCAAATTCACAGTTTTCATATACCATTAAAGGATTTTTTTACCCCTGCATAACCATTCATTTTATAGCCTTTCCATTTTTATCCTTTACTTCTTTGGAATGATTGTTTAATTAAGGTCTTCGGAAATTTTCTAAAACATTACATTTTTTAACTATCCGCGACCTCGGCTTCACCGCTCTACGTCTATACCTTTCCCTAATATTGTAGCACTCGACGGGGTCACGAGGCTGAACTTATGTTTATTTTACGGTACTAAAAGCGCCCCCAAGCGGGAAACCACGGCGAACTAAATTAGTTAAAAATATATTCTCGCTTCGCTACACGCATGGGCCTAGTTCATTTCGGAGGCTCCGGTAAAATGCATTAGGGTAGGCTATACAAATATAAAATCATTCTACACGTGATATATTTTGAAAAACCCATCACAAATACAGTGTTAAACCAGAACCCGATAATAGTTCCTGATTCCTGCTATTTATATTTACTCAAACAATAGCTATAGCTAGAGTTCTGTAATTTTTTTACAGAACAATCTAGTATAGCAACTATTTTGTGATAATTGGATTTTTCTTCCCTCAACTTTTAATTATGTAACGTTCGAAGAAAGTTGATGCCTAAAATATTTTAAAATAGCATGTTGAAGGTTCCATAAATAGTTGCCTTGTTAATGCAACGACAAAATCAGATACTTTAATTGGTTATTTTGCATCTTTGGGACCAAATGTCAATATGTGGGTTAAAGCTTCCTTCACACCAACCAATGAAATTACGTGGATAGTTCTCAAACCCGTCACACAAAAACCGCATCAAAATTAACGTGGGGGATATGGGGACACATTGCTTCCAATTAGCTGATTGTATTCCTGAATAAAGTTACTGAACCGCGACAATTTGCAACATCGCGTTATCTCTACGAAAAACAACGGACAAGTTTGATTCCCCTTAAAGCTTAATTCTCACTCAGCGGAAAATCACGGTGGAATGTAGTTCAATTGTAAAATTACACGCCGAGATCGACGGAATTTGTATTAAGTTTTATTTTATTGGTTGAACTTGGCCTTTCCGCTAATTAACAGACGTTTTGGAAATATGTCTCTAAGTTCGAGGGCCGACACAAGGGAGCGCCGTTTTTATAAAATTTCACTCCATTTTTATACTTATTTAGTTTGTCTCGAACTCAGAAAAAAAAATTTCGTGCATTTTAATACGATTTGTATAAGAAATAATACGTAAATAATGTATAACAATTAACTCAGAGTGGAAAAGGTAGGTCATTTTGTAACTACAGGGTCAGATGCTCAGTGCAATGTGATTGCGTTCAAAGCTTTTGATGTATACAAAAGTTTCAACAGTCAAGCGCCAGTTTTCCGTCATGATTTTTTTCCCGCTGGATGAGCGTTAAGCTTTAAAAAGACAAAAACAATAACCACTGGTACAACAACAACGAACCTCAAACGCTAACACGATCAACGTTATAAAGAGCGAGAATGAAATAAACAAGAAAGCAAATTGTAAGTTAAGCGTGATCTCATGCTTTTCATTTTTTCTATATTCTCCCAAATGATACTGGGTTTTAAATTGAATCTTTGACCGCTCGTAAAATATAATTCCGGTTTCGAACAAATTTTGTGTCCTTAAAAAATAAAAATGGTCAAATTAGCAAGAGTACCAGAAATTATACATAAAAACCAAGAAGAAATATACATATAAGAAGCCTTAAATTCGCCTCTGGTGCTCGCATGATAGTCGACAACCCCCCTTCATAGGTTGGTAACGGAAACGGAGGGGGGCTTAATATTTTATCTTATTCAATGTTTTCCACCATCTATCTTTTTTACCTTTTCCTTAAACCTTGGTTTGAACTCACGAAATCATAAGGATGGTGCACTTGATTCGATTTAGAAATAATTATAGAATGGTTTTCACGTAGGGACACATATTCCAAACCCAGCAACTCAGTTCAGAATCTTTAACTAACTTGTTATTGGCAATTAAAAACAATTCGCGAACCGTTTCAGCACCGGGGGTAGCCTCCATTTTCTGTTTACTTTGCTTCAGTTTGGTTTTTTCTAGTTAGAAATATGTCATTCGCGTCTGTATGACGTACTCCCGCAGAATCCAACGGTAAAGCGCAGAGCAATGACGGACATGAAAGGGGTGGGGCTTACTTGTCTACTGACACGAGCCTAAGGGTAGAAGCCTAATATCTGGCCCGTTTATGCCTTCTTATAGGTATATTTCTTCTTGTAAAAAGATTGTAAAAATTACAGTTTCTTAAAAATCCCCGAGATGATTGGGTTCCCATTCTTCCTCATTGGGAACGCTGCGTTAGTTTTAAACACGGATTCCCGTGAAATATGAATCTCATTTTCGAAGTCATCCCAAATTTGTAAAAATTGTATTCCTTCGAAAATAACGTCCTTAGGAAGGAATATAGTTAATCTGTTATGTTGCAGGTCGTCTAGAAGTTGAGGTATAAAAAGTTCTCCTGGTTTGACTATCATGTTGTGTTTTTTTATGTTTTTGAACCTTCTCACTAACTTCTCCAACAGGTCTCTGTAAAAAAACCCACAATGTTTTTCACATATAAAAACACAAAAAAATTCCTTAAATCCATGCGCAGAAATTCAAACAAGTTGGGAAACCAAATCAAACCTATCCGAGTCGAGACGCAATTAAAAGACTTTTCTTAATTAATTAAATAAATATAATTGATATTATTTTTATCGTCATTAATTTACCTTAATTCTAGTTAAATCGTTTTAAGAAACTTTATTCCTAAAATCATTTTAAATATAGCTATTGTTGACGTTTGAATTCAAGCGTACAGTTGAAACTGTAATCAGGAAAATTAATCTAAAGTAAATTCATTGTAACGATTCTCATTTCAAATTGGAACTATGTCTGTCTATCAAGGAGAAAGAGTTGGGACAAAAAATTCTATTGGACAATAAATATCACGTGAAATATATTTTCCGTGTCGTCCAATAGAATTCTTAACCCCAACTCAAACTGTTTCAAAGTGTAACTTAACCTTAATTGCTTAATAGTGAAGATAGGCACATCTTGAAGGCAAAAATGGACAGGAGTCGATCAGTCGAAATCTCCGTAGATATAACGGAGGATCTTTATCCCCTCTCTACGGCAACAAGTTCTCCCAGCATCCTCTGCGTTTCGGTAGGGTCGTACGGTACGGAAACGTAGAGGATGCCACCTTAAAACAAGATGGCCCAAGGGCTGGGCCTTCATACTAATTTTACACGGCTCACGTGACCCCCGTATAGTTGATCTCCAATAAATCGTACAACTAAAAACATTTCCGAAACACAATCGTGTATCCCCTTAATTTCTAATAACGTCACATTTCAAATAATATTAATGAAACTAAATTGTGCACCCCACTAAAGTATAATTTTAAAAACCATACGAATCAAATAATGTATCTAAATCAAAATCCTGGATCCCCTAAACCAGAAGTCACTATGACCGTAAACCGTCCCCTCTATTTTACGAAACCTAGACCTAACCATCCAGCATAATATGATGTATCACGCGCACAAAGTGCAGTAGTACACGAGAATTATCATCTTGTTTCCTTCACCCAAAAAAGCCCGCGAGATTTAAACTACCTTTCTTTCCTCTCTCTCCTCTCCGAGCGGGATGCCCCCTCTCACTAATATACCAGGCAGGCAGGCAGTTCTCTCTCTATGCAGAGCTTCGTTTCCCTCTTCGTATCAACATCGCGTACACTAGCGATCTCTCTCCCCCCACGCACACTTTCGTTTTCCCTCGTAAGCGTTCGTTTCGCGTACGCGTCCGGCACAGGGACAGCCGTGTAAAATTAACAAGATGGCCCAAGGGCTGGGCCTTAATACTAATTTTACACGGCTCACGTGACCCCCCGTATAGTTGATCTCCAATAAATCGTACAACTAAAAACATGTCTGAAACACAATCGTGTATCCCCTTAATTTCTAATAACGTCACATTTCAAATAATATTAATGAAACTAAATTGTGCACCCCACTAAAGTATAATTTTTAAAAACCATACGAATCAAATAATGTATCTAAAAGAAAATCCTGGATCCCCTAAACCAGAAATCACTATGACCGTAAACCGTCCCCTCTATTTTACGAAACCTAACCTAACCATCCAGCATAATCTGATGTATCACGCGCGAAAAGAGCAGTAGTGCACGAAAATTATCATCTTGTTTCCTTCACCCAAAAAAGCCCGCGAGATTTAAACTACCATTCTTTCCTCTCTCTCCTCTCCGAGCGGGATGCCCCCTCTCCCTCTTCCCCCTCTCACTAATATACCAGGCAGGCAGCGGAGCTTCGTTTCCCTCCGATCTGGGTTCCATCTCTCTTCGTACCGCCATCGCGTACGCTAGCGATCTCTCTCCCTGCACGCTTTCGTTTTCCCTCTCTCTCTCCCATCGTAAGCGTTCGTTTCGCGTACGCGTCCGGCACAGGGGGGACAGGGGTTTTGGTGCCGTTTCTTAAATTTTACCGGAATAAAATTCCGTGTAAAATTAAAAAGAGGCTAGTTCTCATGCAAATACAATGGTGGTTCATTCTAGCACTTTGCAACCGCTTTCCGAAGGGTAGAGACGTGAGCAAGGTACAATGGGAAAATTTCATTGCCACACATGGCCGCCAACATACTCTCCATCCCACTCTCTCCTTCAAGGGCACGTAGTTTAAGAAACTATATTGCTAAAATCATTTAAAAAATAGCTATTATTGACGTTTGAATTCAAGCGTATGCCTCTATCTTTAACAATTTTTGGAAATTTAGGGTATATAAGGCGATTGATTCACAATAAATGATTAGAAAACCCACCAATTGCTTGAACCTTTGGTGGAAGCCCTGCCAATGGGAGGCTAGACGTTTCTCGTAACTCTATCCGATCGCCGCGTACTTCTTAATCCTAACGATGGGAGAATAGAAGCCAAAAATTGCTTTCTGCAAACTCGATTGCTCCGATTTGTCAACTGCGAACGCGGTGACAGACACACAGATACGTCCAGTGTAATACCTCTCCGTGACGTCTTCGTCACTCGGAGAGGTTAAAAGTACTATTTGCAAGAGCGAATTATTGTGCTCACTGCTGAGCGTAGTCGGTGTACAAGTCTGAACCTATGACTGCTCTAAAGTGATTACGCGGAACGCTCAAAAACACTACCCTTGACAGTGCTAAGATGATTACGCGTAATCCGTAATCGGTGTACAGGGACTCTGAGAGTGATTAGCCCCTCGACTATTTGCGTTTATTTAGTGAACCTTTTCTTGGGTTTTCATTCTAAGTGTTCTCATTTAGTGAAAACCCTAAACAAATTATGATTAAGTGTTTTATGGATGACCCCCTTAGAATTATGAAAGAAACTCAAGACACAATGCTAATTTAATTAAGTGGTAATCAGTAAAACGCCTCAATCATATCTCGTAAGCGGTGGTCAGGATGAAAAAAATGTCAAAATCAGGCTTAGAATGCATCGTATTTGGTCCTATCACAGTTTTTCGAATACTATGTATGTACATACATACATACATACAGAGTGGAAACTTTCGCCAGCCTTCATAAAATGTCTTACCTCGAAGAAATGAGCAGGGGCGGTGTTATTCATAATGAAAATAGGAAGATTTGGATGTTTGAGTACGTCTTCCAAGCGGTCAATAAATTGACCTTTCGGTGGTAACGTTAGTCTAGCCAGTATTCCGCCAGATATACACTGTACTATTACGAAGCTAGCGATAACCCATGTTGTCATAATTGTTCTGGTTCCCCAGTAAACGGAACTAGATTCACCTATCAAAGTGTGTAAGTTAATTAATGACGTCAGCTTAAAATTGATATACTTTACAAGGCCTCATATACTACGCAGTGAAACCATTTATAATCGTTTTGAAAGAAGATGAACAATTTCTCGCGAACTTGACTTCTCTGTACAGACAGGAATAAGTAGCGAGTTCATTTATTTGGAATCTTTAAGCGCACATAGACCACATACTAATATCTGATTGAAGGTAAGGGGAGGGGCTTAAAACTTCGTTAAACCGTCAGCTCCTCCTTGCTTGCGTCTCATTGGTTATTCGAATGTGTATAATTTTTTGCCCAGCTTTTTTCGCAAGCTACGTCGTATCACGTGATTTCTAAGTTCAAATAAACTATGCATGAGTGTTTTTACACCCCTCCTCTTTAATTCAAGCAGAAAAGGCCAGGAAATGGCCTGTTAAAGATTTGAAGTTGAAGAAATTTATGTAATAAATGCCTTTTCTAATTGTCTGTTGATACTGTTGGCATAATATCAATATTTATTTTTAATCAGAGAATTTAATCAAAATCTGTGCTGTTTGAATTACGAGACTTTGGTATATTTTAACATTACGCAATGGTAATTATTCTTGTTTCAAGTTCAATACATTCAGACAATTGACGAGGAATCGATAGGGAAAATAGTATTGACACTCTATAAAAGTTTTTTAAATGGTTTCAAATTGCGTGTACTCGGCTGAGTCAAACCTTGATTGAAACAAATAGCAGCGCTAGAAAAGAGATAGCGATAGAGATTTCTTGGAAGTTTTCGAGGTTTTTCCTTAGGAATTTTGAACTTCGAATAAAAGGTATCAATAAACATCCATGCAATTGAAATGAAAACCATAGCGCAACTAATAGTAATCCATGTCTATTAAAACATGAAAATGTAATTAACCTTTGAGAGCAACAACAAAAGGTTAATATGGACCGTTCATAAACTACATCACGAGGGAGCAGGATTTGTGTAGAGACGTTAGTCGGTAATTTACCGTCCGTAACTTGATGGTAATATACCGTCCGTAACTTACTGGTAATTTATCAAACACCGCCGTAAATTACCTATTTATATCATACCGTAATTTTACAATGGTAATATTCCGGTAAGTTATCGTTGTAAATTAACAGTTTCTCTCTCACAGTCAAAACGATCTAGTGTACTAGCCTTCCAGAAACCAGAGAGGAGAGACTTGAGAGGGAGTGTTGATCTTATGCTAAAAAAAACCGTCATACAAATGGTAAGCGGGAAAAAAAGTGAGGGTAGAAATTTCTGTCTCCGTTCCACGATTTTAGCTAACGCGCAGGCGCGAGTGACGTAGTTTACTACCGCCAGGGAGGATTGACTGAACAACACTTCTTATAGTTCACCATGACTGATATTCAAAAACAACCTTCCTCTTCCAGTTCAAACCCGGGTTTAAATTTGACGCATGCGCGCGGTCACCGCGACGAGTGGCAGAGCCAGCGCCGGAGAGAATCGAGTTTAGCCACGAAGCGAGCGAACTCGCCTATTCACTTTATTACTCCCTCTCAAGTCTCTCCTCCCTGCAGAAACTATAGAAAAAATCGCCCATTTTGTTTTCATAGTCCAGTTTTTCCTCAATTTCCCATTTGTTCGCTCTATTTACGCAGATAAACTATATTATCCTCAGAACGATAAATATGAATCGGCAATTACACATAAGTGTTTAAAGACATATTCTTACTGTTCGGTCAAAGACACTGATGAAACCCATGGATTTAGATTCGTACTTGACCGATTGAGTTGAACTAAGTAACATCCACTCGTCTTCTACTACAATATTAGTAAATTCCACATGCTTTATATTTGTGTGAGATGGCTCAGATAAAGTGAATCCTAAATCAGCTTCCTGCAATGGCAATTGGTTCAGTAACTAACTAAAGGAAAGGCAAGCGATAGAATTTTCATCTTTTTATTCGAAAAAGCACATGGAAAAATAATTATTTTTGTGTAAACTTCGAATATCAGGAAGAAAATTGTATCTTATACCTTTCGGGGCAATGGTCAACATACACCTCTTGCTAAAATACCAAGTACACCTGTAGCGTTACCATCTTCGTAAATCTCTCCATAGTCCATGTCATTTTCAGTGAGCGTTCCAGTGTAACTGCAAAAAATGTATGAGAAGAACCTAGTTAAAGGGAGGGTGTAGTGGAAAATCAAGTGATTTTTTATCGATTCTTCCACTAATTATAAGACCAGTCTGCATTGTGAAACATGTAGGAAATACCTCCGAATGATTTTAAAATTCAAATTAGGCTCAGATTATTAGGATGATTTGAAATAAGGACCTCTGACCAATCGCGTAACGCCCTGCCTTCCTGTTAACAAATTTCCAGTCGCACGCTCTACATCTCGCGCCACGATTATCACATCTCGCGCAAAATTTTATCAAATCTCGCGATAAATTTCATTTGGCACGGAGTGTGCCACGAGAATTTTGTTAACAAGAAAGCAGGTCGTTACGCGATTGGTCGGAGGTCCTTATTTTAAATTATCCATAAAATCTCAACCCAATTTGAACTTTAAAATCATTCGGAGATATTTCCTGGATGTTTCACTAGACTGGTCTTATAATTTGTAGAAGAATCGATAATAAAATCACTTGATTTTAAACTTCACCCTTTCGTTAAGGTTGCGTTATAGTTGACCAAAGAACTAAAACTTAAAGCGACTTCCATGAAATGTTGATTTCACTGAAGTATTTTGGAATTATAGAACTGTAATTATTTACTTTTGGGATAATTTTGAAATTGTAGAATCCACAACTAATTTCACTATACCCTCAACTTGCACAGGATACGTCCCCTTATATTCACCCCATAACGGAACCTGCACAAGATGTAAAATAAATTTTATAGATCGTAATGATTTGGTTAATTTTTGGTCATCAGATAAAGATATTGACTTATTCTATCTGCATGGCAATAAGTTAACTAGTGTTTCTCTAATAAATTCTGTTTGAAGGTATGCCTATAACTAACTATATGAACAATTAACTTTCTATAAATTGCTTCTGTCAAAATATGAACAATAACAATATCAAAGTCATCATAGGGATACATTTATAATCAGAAGTAAGATGAGACTAGAAGTAAAAAGCTCTAGCATTGGTAGTAGATCCTGGCACTAGTGAACAAATTTGAGGATTTTTTGCCGCTTCCATCGGGCCTACACTAGAGAGAAAAAAATTGGTCGAGTTCCAAAAACATTTCCTACCCCCTTCCCCTCAACCTAAAGCCGCGGAACACGGACGCGGGTGCTTGAATCTAGTTCGGCCGTCTACCGCCACGAGCGTCTCATGTTTTGGAGGGAAAATTCAGAAACCGCTAACAGAGGGCCAACCGTTGGTGTGTTATCAAGAATATTCACTTTCGCAAAGTGAAGAATTTGGTTAGCTCAGTACTTCTAGTCTCATCTTACTTCTGTTATAATACATCGAAGTTAATTAAATAGTCTTACTAATCATACCATATTTCGAATAATTTTATAGCGGTAGAATACTTAGAATAGCTGTAGAAGTGTTAGAATAGAAATTGCGAGTGTTTTAAATTTGTCGTATGATTAAAAGATATACCTAACAAGTATCAAGATGATATTATTGCCGACAACGTTTACTGAAATTTCACATTCTGTTTACTAGCCAAATGAGCTTAAGATACCCTCTCTCTCATCTCTTTACCGTTAACTTTCGCCATATTGCCTCTAAAACAACGGATTAGCTTTAATACGTACTTCAGTAGAACAGTATCTTAGAAAAGGCGTTTCCTTCTTCGTCATTATGAACAGAAATTAACTGAATTCCTATTTTTGGCGTAATTAGTCCTAGATAAAATTGCTTCTAAAATCCTAACTGGCAGGAATTGAAAAATAATGTCCTTTCCAAGTTTCAATAGATCTGAACTGATGACGCCAGTCGCGTGATTCAGTACGGGTGAAAATGTTACGAACATGAGTACGCACATCTACTCTGCCGTATTTCGAAAGAACCATGTTTAATTTGAAATGTCTCATCAATTTTATTTACTTTTTCTCAAGCAGAACGCGATGTCTCTGATGAAACTTTACACGAAGAAAACTCGATAGAAAAGAACATTAACATATTGATTTTAGTCGCACTTTACAAGGACATGATATACTGGATGGTTAAGCCAGTCGCTTCTTAGAGCTAATACTTTCCCCCGGAATTGACTGCATTTATTGATTATTTCATAAAATATTTTTTGGGCAATTATTACGTTAAATGGAAAATAAATTAAAATTCGAATGATAATGGTTTATATTTAAAAAAATTACTTTACATTCTGAGCTGCATGCGAAAAATGTGTTAATTGAGTTCTGCCTTAGAAATTGTATAAGGTAGAAATTGTAGGTGAATTACCTCAGATCACAGGATCGTTGAATATTTTAAATTAAACAAAGAAATTCCATAAGAGTTCTATCGATTTCATTACATTTAACACGTGAAATTCGCCCTAAGCCCTCCAAACCCTTGCCTTGGAGGTCTTTCTACACGATTAAATACTCCCTGAAGTACAACTATATGAACGTACATTCACTTTTGCTGTTTCATCCGATTATTTGCGCTACTAGTTAGTGTTTAGACATCAATAAATTTATTTTCTCGTGCTTCAATAATTGTAAAAGTAAACTATTAATTACTAAATTTATACAAACAACCTCCTTCAGGGTCCAAAAAGTATACCTCTCATAATAGTTTCCGAATTTATAACCAGAGCCTACAACATGCTAATTAAATTACAGATTTGGCCTAAATTTAGAATGTTAACAATATCAATTTTACCCTATTACGTCGATAAGATCACCAGGAAAGGTTTTTGGTTCAGTTTTAGCAGAAGTAAGATGAGACTAGAAGTACTGAGCTGGCGAAAGTGAATATTCTTGATAACACACCAACGGTTGGCCCTCTGGTAGCGGTTTCTGAATTTTGCCTCCCAAACCTGAGACGCTCGTGGCGGTAGACGGCCGAACTAGATTCAAGCACCCACGTCTGTGTTCCTCGGCTTTAGGTTGCGGGGAAGGGGGTAGGAAAGTTTTTGGAACTCGGCCAATTTTTTTCTCTCTAGAGTAGGCGCGATGGAAGCGGCATAAAATACTCAAATTTGTTCACTAATGCCAGGATCTACTACCAATGCTAGAGCTCTTTACTTCTAGTCTCATCTTACGTCTGGTTTTAGTCTATGCAACTGAGACTAGACAGTGTTTTGTGGAGGGAAAAAATTCGAAAGAACATTTTAACTCCCTAGTGTCAAAATAGCTCGATTCAGAACATATTGATTGATGAGAAATTGTTTTTCTCCATTATTTTCGCTTCACAACATATATACAGTTTTCAGGTCAAAGCCGATAATATTTACACGAAGTTGACTGATTAATAAAAATACTTCTATGTTCTTTATATTTAGTTTTGTATCTTCAACCAAAAACAGATAAATCCGTTTTACTTCAACAAAGAAAAAATTAAACAAACAAAGCTATCCGGTACCGTATTACTGCACAAAATACGTTATTGTATTGTGTTAAACTTTTATGTTACAAAAAGGGTGTATCTAATAAGTCTGCCCTAAATTACACAGTTTGTTCATAGGGTCAAACTGAGTGGAAAATGTCAAAGAAATTGGGTCTTCAAAATTTGGTTAAGGAGATACGGGGTCCACAACATTGGTCTCTAAAACTTGTGCAGAAAGAAATAGCTTTCAATACTATCAGATACTATACGATCTAAGAAATTATTAGAACAATTATCTAGCAGAAGTGTATTATTGAATGGTTACATGTGCACCTACACTGTTAAAAAAAAAGTATTTTGAAGGTACTACAAAATACCCCTGCGACCTTTTTAGTACCCATGAACGTATTCTATTAGTTGTCTCACATTGCGGGTATTAAATGATTTCGAAAGGGGTATTTTGGAAATATAAGGTATATAATGAAACCTTTTAGAGTTTATGCGCTTCTGGTGGTATGTTATCGTTCCCTGGAAGTAGAAAAGGACTTAACAGACTCCTTTAGAGGGATGTTTTAGCTCCGGCGTGCTGATTATAACTAACACTACTAAAGTAGAATACTGGATATAATACTTCTAGCCCAAATTCTCTAACACTAACTGCGGCCGTATTCTGCAGAAAAGTTAAGCTCCTCCTTCTGCCCTTGGCTCTCTGATTGGACCGTCAACCATTGCCCTTGGCCTTTTAATTGGCTAAGTCTACCGATGACGTTACATGCCTTGGCTCAGTGATTGGAGGTTCAACCGGCAAAAATAAGTCTTTGAATTCAGTTCAGTTTGAGTTTCAAGTTGAACCAAATTTCGGTGTAAGGTCAGTGTACAGTGTAAATTTGTCGCCAAAGGTCAGTGCTGCAACCTTTCACCCGAAACTTTTAAGCTATTAACGCCACCTATCATATGAACTGAATAGTAATTTCGTGCCGTCTGCTCTTTTTTAATTTTAAATGACGTCAACGTATTTGAGACAGCCGCTTGTTAAGGTAACATCGTTTAATGTTGAGTAAGTTATATATTTTCACGTAAATAATGTGCTTGACATATTTGTATAAAAAATTAAAAACCAATTGTAATTGCTGAATTAAGTATTGAACGTCAAATCTTTCCCTGTTTCCATGTTGTTACTTTGATAACATTGAACCACAACTACCTAAGCGTAATGAAGGCATAACGTGAAGGGCACACAGATTTTTGTGTCTGTAGTTTTATTGGTAATGGTGAAACAGTAATTTTTTCATTCCTGTGTAATGTATCTTCAACTTTTGAAGTTGTAATTACATGTATATTTATATTTTCTAACATTGGTAAGATTTATTTGTAGTTATTGTATTGAATTATACATAGTAATGAAACATGTTTAAAAAACTGAAAAAGGCGCCGCATTCCCTCTATGAGTTGAAGGTTGTACCCTTGTTGGTCATCAGTGACTTAGGTAACACGCCCGAAGAGAGGACAAAGATGTGATAACATATCACAAAGCAGGTAAATGATGTCCACCGCCAACAGAGAACCCTTTCCCGAGGTGACAATGAAAGGCATTCCCCAACAATATTCCACTTGTTATAAAAGAACGTGAAGCTCTGCGTATTGCAAATTTGGTAAGTTCTCGTAATGTATTAACCATGTGTTATTAACATTATTTTTTGTTGCAGGCGGGTGCAAGCTTCTTGAATAGCCTTCCTTCAGTTTTTGCTGAAGATTCCTCAAAGAGCCTTCTGCTTTCCATGAACATGGTGCTCATCCACTTGCCACTGAAGAACACAGAAATGGTCATAAGAATGGTTTCTATTCGACGTAGGGTATAATAGTCCACCTTCTGAAAATTTCATTTGAACATTTTTTTGAGATAGAGGGTTGCTGCAAAGTCAGTTAACCCTTAAGAGTTACTGCGGTGTCATTTGAATTTTATTCTTCACTTCAACATTTCATTGTTCTTTTTTCTATCATTTCTTGCTATTGTTTCTGCATGCATGGCCTTCCTTTATTGTTTCATTTATAAATGGGCTAAACTTTCTTATAGCTTAGTCGCTGCCTAGTAGGAAAAGCAAGAAACGCTCATAGCTTCCGCTAATGCATGTTTGGAGGCCCTACTCATGTTTGCGTCTGTTTGGCAAATAATGACTGAAAATGAAAGGGCTAGGAATGAATACGAAAAGCTAAGGTTTGAAAATTAAAGGTTTAGACTGGAAACCGAGAGTGTTCAAGCCAACACCATGACCGAAGTGAAAAATTGCAGCCTGACAATAATGACTAGTTTTGTTTTTTGAAGACATGCTCAAGCGAAGCATGTTCTACTTTACTGTAGATAATTTTCTAAATGCCATGATAGGTTGTTTGAATAACGTCTCCCTGTATTTCGATTATTTTCAATGCTCAATTTGGCATGCACTTTCTTCATGACGGCATAAACTCTCTCTGATTATTGTATTCTCCTTTGTGATTTTATAGTACTCATTGTAGATATTCTATTAATTCATTTTCACCAAAGTTTCTTTAATATCCAATTTGACACGCACTTTTTTCATTCCCTCATTATAAATAGTTATTTTTTTCGCGTTTAATCCATTTAGTTTCTTACATGCGCTATTTACGTGTATTTTATGATTTATTTCTCACATACGTGTTAGTTTACTGTTAACTTATATTGTAAATCCGCAACTTCCAGTGTTAGTTGCGAGGCGCAAATGGCTTGACACTCAGTGTCTGGATAAGCTTGTTCGTCAGCAGTTGGAAGATATACCTCGTCTGAGAGAGGAAAGGATAAATATTGATTAAATTGTAAGGGTGTATCTCGCTCATCAACACACCATTCCATGAGAATATGATAAGTGCGAAATTGTTAGTGCCACAAGAGCATGAACGAATCATGGAATTGCTCTTGCTATTTTGGTCATGCTAAGTGCTCAAATAAGGCTTTAACCATTCAGTTACCATGGGCGATCAGCCCTCTCACTTTTTTACTGCAGTGACTTCTAATTTCTATACTGCGATCGACAGTTGCCACACAAGTGTTTTTGTATTGTCCCGGTAACCACCATGAATAGGCTTTGCCTCTGTGGTTGCCTGCGGTTTTCTCGCTAAATAAACATTATTACAATCTGAACAAGTAATAAACCATAAAAGAAACAAATTAAATGGTGTGTTTTTATTTAAATCGGATTTTTAAGGGGGAAAATTAAAGAGTTTAGTTGAATACTTCATAAATTAATTAATCCTTCATAAATTACACTCACCACTTTACTTGACACGTTGATCAACGTCGGGAGGTTGATAAAAAGTGTTGAAATGTCGTCTGCTGTAAGTGCGTTCAGCACATAGCGTTACCGAAGCAACCATTAAAACCGGTGTTTAACCGGTAACTCATTTGTCAGTTTATGAAAAAACATTTTGAATTTGGTGTATAATTTGCAAGTTTTCATCTGAGTCTGCGCGGAATTTGCACCAATCACTGAGCCAAGGCATGTAACGTCACCGATAGACGTAGCCAATTAAAAGGCCAAGGGCAATGGTTGACGGTCCAATCAGAGAGCCAAGGGCAGAAGGAGGAGCTTAACTTTTCTGCAGAATACGGCCGCAGTAGCGTAAAGGGTGGAAAAGTACCGCGTGATCAGGGTCAGAAGCATAGAAACGTAAAGAAGGGGACAGGAGGGCTTCCACCAAAGACCTAATGATGTACACTTAAGTAGAATGATTCGCTTATGATAATACGGACATAATTAAAAAACAAGTCGGGAAATTGAGAACACGTTCGCTCCGATATGCCAACTGCGAACGCGATGACAGACCAACGATGATAATGGAGTAGAAGCCAATGATACAGATTGGTCTCTATGTGGAATAGACGGAAGACCAGTGGATGATGGTGTTAGAAGCCAGTGTAAGTGCAGACTGGTGTCAATGTGGGATTGACAAAGAACAGAATATGGTGGTGTTGGAAGCCAGAAAAGTACCGGACTGGTGTTCATGTGGGATGGACGAAGACCAAACATGGTATTGTGAAAAATCAAGTATAGAGTAGCCAACGGAGAGAAATACAATTTTCCAAATTTCTGTGAACTGTCAATGCGGTCCGGATATTGGGAACACGTTTGCTCCGATACGCAAACTGCGAACGCGGTCACGTGGGTGTAACAACGGACAGACAGACAGACAGACACACAGACACCGCCGTTACAGAACCTCTCCTGTACTACGTCACACGGAGAGGTAACAAGTTGGGAAATTGAGAACACGTTTGCTCCGATGTGCCAACTGCGAACGCGATGACAGACACACACACACAGAGACAGGCACGTCCAGTGTAATACCTCTCCGTTACGTCATCGTAACTCGGAGAGGCAAACATTTTATTTCTCAGTAATGATGTTAATTGTTCTACAATTTATTAAAAGGTGTTTAACCCTAAATATTATTATGAAGATAAAAGAGATAAAATAACACGGAACTAATTTTACTTTTGGAGTCTTTTGTATTTTCATTCCCAATATAGACTATTTGATAAGTTTTTTCTAATCAGTTAAATATCTTAGTATTAGTTCCGCAATTAGGTTCACTTTGAAGTGGGTTAAGAAATTTGATAAAATGGGTTCAACGGGAAGGATGCATATTATTTAGAGATGGCCGATACCAGGCTTAACCCGATACCGATCGATACCGGTACAAACATGAACCGATACCGATATTTACTCACTATGATCCAAAACCCGATACTTCAACCGATACCGATATGGTATCGGTTCATCCCTAGAGTAGTAGGCGCGTACTAAGAAAGATTTTCGCTTATTAGTTGTTAGATAAACTGAATTCAGGCACTATTTATATAAATGAGAACTCGTCACGATGGAAATTCATAGAAATGAGATATTATCACCATCATTACGTTACTAAAAGACCTAAAAATGTCATGTAGCGCCATATAACTTCTTTTAAACGAGTATCGGTTTAGTATCGGTATCGAACCAACCGATCCGATACTATCGGGAAACCCTGAGTATCGGTGCCGATACCGATATGGTATCGGTACCGGTTCATCCCTAATATTATTCTTTGAAACCTTGTCTTTGACCAACTTGATCATTTTCACTGAGGAATTAACCACACTAGATTACTCAGAGTGCAATACCAGAATTGACCCTCGTTACAGAAGCTATAGTAAGCAAATACCATTTTAGCGCCCAAGTAGAGGTAGTTTAAATATTTTAAATTAACTACGTATAACCAAGAAGAAATATACCTTTAAGAAGACTGAAATACGCCAGATTTTAGGCTTATATTCTTACGCCGGTGTGAGTGGACAAGTATGCCCCACCCCTTTTATGTCCGTCATTTCTCTGCGCTTTCCCATTGGATTCTGTGGTCATACAGAAGCGAATGACGTATTTATCGAGTATATAGTTTCGTAATGTGATTAGACACGAAAATAACTATGCTCTAAGAGATAGGACTAGTAGCGTTCAATTTCGGCTAAAATACGACTTTCGAGCTTCAAATGTGTATTTACTTGAAAAAGGAAAATAAACAACGTTTCTGAAACGAAAAATTAAACTGGAAGTGTGAATGTGTGATGACGTCACAACTATTAGGCTTTTGTAGAAAAAGACCAGTAGCTCAAGACCAAGCTAGGGGGGATAACCGCGTTTTGTAATAAAACGTTGAAATTTAGGACAGAAAGGGGGGGGATTTAGCATCACGTATTTGCCGGGCACATGAGCTTTGCGCAAAGGGGGAATTTGAGATGAGACAGTTAAAATCACAGCTAACAGCTTCATAAAGAGTTGTTAACTAGAAAATACTAATCCGAAGAAAATTAAAAAAAAATGGACACGACAGCAAAATCTTTAATCTATCGAAATAATCAGTTAAAGTATTACTAATTTATTGAGCGTCAATGCGTTTTAATACAAAGTTAAGAAGCTGGTACTAAAAGAAAATTCTGAGCTTGTGAAAATATGCAAATATGACTAACCACATTGGCACCATCGTCCTTTGAGTTAAGATAAAGTCCAAACAATGGGTACTATGTTTGACGCGAATTCTAACCAATCCGGAATGCGTTGTTTCCAAGCTCCATAATTGGTTATCCCAACTTTTGAAATCATTCGTTTGAACCGGGGTTCCATGATTATTTCGACCAAAATCTTTCGCTTCTAAAACGAGTCCGCTGTTTTTAACTTCGATTTTGTAATATCCAGGTTGAACCTCTTTGAAACGAAACTTCTGATTGGCCTCGTTCCTGTACTTGTACTGCCTTAAAGGCCCGTAACGAACACCTCGACCCATGTCAAGAGCTTTACCACTACCATCCGTTATTATAACATAATATATTTCTTGGTTCGGTTTCGCGGTGTTGTAAAACTGAATAGATTTGATTTCATTCAAACCGTTTGGTACCGTTATTAAAACATCCTGAATTCCCGCCTGAATATTAACGGTTTTCTTTATTTCTAAACTGCCCGATTCCGATTCGCCTTTCAAATAAGGGGGCAAAGATATTTCTTGATCGCTAATTCTAATCTCGATTGGATTAGGCACCGTATACAGAGTTAGACCCGATGCTCCCAAAGAACCGAAATCAACGTTTTTCAGCAAAAGTTCGTTTTTAACCGAAGTTTTAACTCGAGTTGAGAGGTCTATGATTTGGAAAGCCGAAATTGCATCTTCTTCAACGGTTCTATTTGAGGTGAACTGCACCTCCGGAAGGCAAACTCTCGGGTTTAGAATTGCTAGGAGCAGTATTACAACGTGAAATTAACAAATGTCAATCTTTAAATGGTTCTTGACGAGATCAATATTTTTTAAATTGAAACAACAGTTCCCTCTTACCAAAAACAGCAGTTTCGAGACACTCATCGTTGATGGCTGCTAGACAAATTAGAGAAACGAGGAACGAAGTGCATTTATAAAGAATATTTTATCATATAATGTGATGATGGACAAAAAACACGCAACTTATTTCGCTTTTACGCTGTCTTTTGCATTTTATCATCGTGGGGAATAGATAATACCAGAAGTTGGGTGAGACGAAAAGTACCGAGCTAACGAAATTCTTCACTTGTCGAAAGTGAATATTCTTGATAACACACCAACGGTTGGCCCTCTGGTAGCGGTTTCTGAATTTTCCCTCCAAAACGTGAGACGCTCGTGGCGGTAGACGGCCGAACTAGATTCAAGCACCCGCGTCCGTGTTCCGCGGCTTTAGGTCGAGGGAAAGCGGGTAGGAAATTTTTTGGAACTCGACCAATTTTTTTCTCTCTAGTGTAGGCGCGATGGAAGCGGCATAAAATCCTCAAATTTGTTCACTAGTGCCAGGTACCAATGCTAGGGCTCTTTACTTCTAGTCTCATCTTACTTCTGATAATACTATGCGATAATTTAAAGTAAAATATTTTAACTTTTTTATCACAATGATATTGTAAACTTGTTGCGCAATTTTAAGGAAGAAGGAAATTTTCTCACAACCATTTTTCATCAATTAATTAAATAAAATCAATTTCAGTAAAAAAAACTTACCAAAACATTTCCGTTCATTATATATAATTGTTCTATGTTTCAAAGATTGACTTCCAAGCCTAAGACTAATTTCATAATTATAGAAAAAAAGTCTTGATTTGGACCAAGGCCGAAAAAAACCAACGCTTAGAGTGAGGTTTATCAATTGACTGAAGTTCACATAATGCATTTTTTTTTATAAACCTAATCCTAAATCATAATATCATACAATCAACTGCTTTTAATTTCAACCGATTTATTTCGTTTCAATTACTTGAAAGAAAAAAAATACTCATCTCCGCTTTTTCAAGAACATTTCAATATTCCCATATGAGTGAGACGTAAAACGTGTGGTCAGGAGCGGGCGCAATTTAAAACGCGCAGCGAGATAAATTATTAGTGACGCAAAATTGATCATACATTATCATTAGTCTAGCTTGTCCCTCAAAGTTCGCCTAGATACATTGAGAAAATGAATACAATTCTTTCTGTATTATTATGTATTTTAAAATTAAAATTGCATTTAAACTGTTTAAATAATATCAATTACCCTTCTGCTTGAAAATATATGGAAATCTTTAGCCATAATTAGTTTAACTAATTCCGGGTCTGCAACGTAAAGAACCGGGTCTTTTCCTCCATAAGCACTGAAGTGAGGGTAAATGATTATTAAATTTTACTATGCCAATACGATGAAGATAAATTCATACTGACCCAAAGAGCTTTCCATACTGCTTACAAAGCCTAACGTCTAATCCATAAAATGTCTGTAAAACGTTTCAAAGAATTTCAGGAAAAATAAAAAATTAAAACTGAAATACGACAAGAAAAAGCACTGGAATAGAAGGTAGTGTCAATGGATGTTATGACCGACTTCCGGTTATGACGTCGCAAAGGCTTACCAATTAAAAACATCCAATTCTCATAATGCAATGCGCGTATAAACGAGAGGCTATTAATTCCAGTACTACTTTTTCTAGCAAAACGAAAATTAATTAAACTTAATTATCTGTTACCTCGCCAAAGAACATGCCACTCATGATTCCCAAGATGGGAACTGGAGGAACCGAAGGAATGTTTTTGCCACTCCAGTAATAGAACTTTCTCAAGTAAACCCTGAAGAGACAAACGTTAAAATTGAGGGTTAATGATAGAACGCTGCCCGGAGTTGCCTGGTGTTTTAAGCAAGAACAATTTAACTCTCTTTCCTATCAAATATCTACATGATTTTTTTAAAAGAAACTAATTTTAACAACTTTCGAAATTCAATAAAAGTATGTTCTTTTTTCGCCATTAACTTATGTAACACGTTTGGAATGGGAACGCTAGAAAATAATGTTTGTCTGTATGTTTGTCCCGTATCGAACCTCCTGAACAGAGAAAATTAATTCTTCGATGAAATCGATAGAATTTATTCAAAATATCTTTAAAATGTGCAACAATTGAAAAAGGTTCTTAATTTTAAAAAGATGTACTTTATCAATTTAATTAACTTACCAGTAAAGTAAAAACGACGTGCATATTAACGCTATTCCCGCAACGGCAACTTCTAGAGCTAGAACGAGGAGATACATTTTGAACAACTCTCTCTTAGCTGCTTCAGTCAAATAATAAACTAGAGGTTTTAATTGAGGATGCAAGGCTTCAGTCCTTCAATTATTTCTAAGTTACGCAATAGTTCGTTTTCCAAGGCCAATAGCGCATTTTAAAATATGACGATACGCCTATCTTGGTAAGACAGATATGACAGTGAGCAGACTAATAAAGATAAAGGCGTTTTTTTTAAATTGGCCTAGTAGATTAAGTAATTTTACATCGTGGATTATTTACTACCTTCATCTAAGGGTGTTTAACCTTTGAGAGATAAATAACAGTATGTGAATTGAGGTATTAAGTTGAGAAGCGGTTCGAGAGCTAATCTTAATATGAAAACCTAAGTTTCTGTCTGCCAACGTCACTAAATTAAGACCACAGTCATTAAAAATTGCCTAAAGTAAATAATTAAATAGGTACATTAATATAAAATTGGTATTACATTTCTAATTGAAAATTTTTATCTTTATTATCATTTATTAGATACAAACAATTATTTTTTTTTGATATTTCTTTTCATACAATTCTTACAGATAATTTTCATTTGTTTTTGAAAGAGGCATGATTTTTATGTAGCTATCTAAAGTGGTTAAGAGATATTATCTGAAATATTTTACACAGTGCTCGAAATTAATTTAAATTGCAAGTGAATTAAAAGTGTTTTAACATCATGACAAAGCTGTTGCACTGATCAATTAAATTTATATGTATAATTTCAAATGGTGAATCAGAACTTGTTTTCGAATAATATCGTTTTCATTCGGACGACATATTTTTATAGTTCACTGCAGGCTACATCATGTTGGAAAAATATAGCGGTTAGGTGATGCAACAAAAAAGGCTTAATTTCATAAATCAAAAATAGTAAATTAACATCTGCACAGACAACAACTAAATCCACTAATCAATCAAAATCATTGCTTAAGATATTATCTATTACTTAAAATCATAAATGAGGTTTAATACAAACCTAGCAAGCTGGTATTAAAAACCATCTCTGCGCTGGTGTTCCATTGCAATCATGAGTATTGACGACGGCACCATCGTCCCATGATGCAGAATCAACATCCAAACAATCGGTGCTGTGTTTCGCTCGAATTCGAACATAGCCAGAAATCGATGCCTCTATGCTCCATAATTGGTTATCCCATCCTCTGTAATCATTCGTTTGAACCCGTATATATTCCCCACGACCAAAATCTTTCACTTCCAGAACAAGTCCGCTGCTTTTAACTTCGATTTTGTAGTATCCAGTGTAAATTTCTTTGAATCGAAATTTCTGATTGTCCTCGTTCCTGTACTTATACTGTGTCATACGCCCGTAACGAACACCTCGACCGATATCAAGTGCTTTACCACTAACATCCGCTAATAAAAAGTACCATGTTTCTTGGTTCGGTTTTGATGTGTAGAACTGAATAGACTCGATTTCATTCGAATCATTTGGCACGGTTATAAAGACATCGTGGATTCCCGCCTCAATGTTAACGGCTTTATTTATTACTAAACTGTCCGATTCCGATGGGGTTTTGAAATTAGTAGCTAAAACTATTTCCTGATTGCCAATTCTAATCTTTGTCGCGTTTCCCACCGGCTTTTTCGCATTCAGCGTTAGGCCCGAAGCACCCAAACATCCGAAATTAACATTTTTCAACACGATTTCGTTTTTGCTTTTGGTGTACCCTAGCGATTGAGTTAAGAGGTTGATTTTTTGGAAAGCCGAGATTGAATCATCTTCATGGGTTTGATTTGATTTGATTTCCGCCTCTGGAAGGCAGACTGCCAGACTTAGAATTGACAGAAGCAAAAATAGAACCTGCAATTAACAAAAGTTATTGTGTAATACGGATCTACAAGAGGTATTATTTCGGGTTGTCAGCATAATAAGTGACAAAAACGCTCACAATTAAAGAAGCTCAAGTATTGGTTTAAAAAACACCAGAGGCTTAACGAATAAATACCAAAAAAGTTAAAACAAATCAAAAAACCATCCTTATACATTAGAGGCAGTATCAAGTCTTATCTAAAAAGCTACCACTCTCCTAGAACTAATGTTTTAAGGTGGCATTACTTATACTTAGTCTTATGACTCGAGAAACAATTTGGTAATAGCGTGCGAATTCAAAATCCGAAATAATGATTAAGGATTTTTTTTTAATTTACAGGCTTACATGCCAGCACTCGATGTATTAATAACAACGGATTTTGCTACTATCCTGACCTATTATGCCGTATATTTACTTAAGTGCCCGTTCTTTAAGCTCAATTCCCTATTGCCCATTTGTCATTAGCGCGTTTCATAAAATGTGAATTTTATGGCTAAAAGTGAAATATTTTTAATAAAGGTTTTTCAACTTACAGCAAAGTTAGAGGCGCTCATGATTAATATCTGCTAGAAGAACTAAAGTAACACTGATCGGATTGAGTTTATATAGTGTGGCACCCTATCATGTAATGAGGTTAACAACGGATAACGTAACAAGAAGGGCTTGATTCTTATCGAGTCGTAGTGTCATCGACACCAGATAATGTAACCCGGAACAAATTGGCCCTTAAAAGATTAATCAAAATTTATGTTTGATTAGAATCAAGACCTAAAAAGTATCGATAAGACTGAGGTTATCACTTGTCTGAATGATCAGATATTAATTTTTCTTTTTAATTGAAACTTAAATGCATGCTTAAGAAAAAACAACGTTCCATTACCGTTTTCCGTTGAAATAAATTATTTTACTGGTAATCAATTTCAAAAATTTACTTATCTCGGCTTTTCGACCACAATTCCATTCCCCGAAAACATTTTATCATTACATTAATTACTTTTGGGAGAGTACGTGTGTGGTTTTGCGTTTTAAAAGGTTCCTAAAGACGTTACATCCCCATTTGTGACCGGCACGCTTCGCAGTGGAACATTTTAATTATTCTAAAACCAATGGCGCCAAATTGAGTAGGGACAGTAAGATTTTTACTCGCGGTTTTGCAAAATGATGTAATATCAAGTGTACTTTAGTCAACCGTCGTATTGTTCTTTCTCATAGTTCAGGGCATGATCAGTGTTACTGCCCAATTTCTATCTCTAGTTTCTAACAATGGTTAGAGACTATTTGATATGGCACGGCACAACATTATATACATTTGAAAATTCTAAGTAGCACAAAAGGAAAAAGAATCCATTTTTTTTATATTTTGGTTTGAAATAAATAAATTCATGATAGTAGTTATAACGAACAGAAAGTCAAGGGAATGGCACCGGTAATGAGCAGCAGAAAGAGAGGAAAGTTTGCTTCAAGTTAGCAGAGGGACATAGTAGTGAAAATAGTAATCTAGAATTTTGTTCATTCAAACCTTATTATATCATGAAAAATTCAAGTGAGCAGGCGGCACTATCTAGAAAGATTGATTTTGGCAGATAACAGCGAAAAAATTATGTTCTACACACATTGGGACTATAGGAGAGTTTCAGGGCCGCAGGTCGCACATGATGAAATTTCAACTCCAGATTACATCAATTCTCTCTGGTCGTACTAGTAGCAGGTTAAGCTATAGTTTGCTCAGGTCCAGTTAGTCTCGAAAGGGTTATATAGTGCTTGCAACTTTTAAAAGGTTGTTATCATGGCTATATAGGCTATTTTGACACGTTATCTCCCAAAAGTAATTAATGTAATGATAAAATGTTTTCGGGGAATGGAATTGTGGTCGAAAAGCCGAGATAAGTAAATTTTTGAAATTGATTACCAGTAAAATAATTTATTTCAACGGAAAACGGTAATGGAACGTTGTTTTTTCTTAAGCATGCATTTAAGTTTCAATTAAAAAGAAAAATTAATATCTGATCATTCAGACAAGTGATAACCTCAGTCTTATCGATACTTTTTAGGTCTTGATTCTAATCAAGACATTTTTGATTAATATCTGTTCCTTCAGTCTTCATTTTAATTATAGTCTGTCAAACGAAAGAAGAGCCCTGAGAAATTTGTCCAAATTGGTGTCGCCACCATCGACCCCATAGTACTTTATCAACTTGTTTTGTTTTGTCAATAGTCGTCTGTAATATAGTCTGCTATAAACAGATAGGCTTAATCGCAATAGAACCAATACATTTTGCAATATATATTTAATATGTTTATGTTTCATGGTTTTTTACGATAATCCAGTATTAAAGAATATAAAACAAAATTAACGACAAGACACCAGTTTTATCTTTGTTGAACTAGCATTGCAATATATTTTAATGACATAATAGCAGACTATATTACAGACGACAATTGACAAAACAAAACAAGTTGATAAAGTACTATGGGATCGATGGTGGCGACACCAATTTGGACAAATTTCTCAGGGCTCTTCTTTCGTTTGACAGACTATAAGAATGTTAAGAAACTGTTTTACATTTTCAAAATCTGCACTAAGCAGAAACATATATAAAGGGGACCATAACTTTAGCTCAATCAGACATTTATTTATAATGATACTTCGAAAATAAAACGTAAATCATTAAAAGTTTGTATTCTTATTGTAATTAGAATAATACATTTTTTACAATCATTTATTGAAACGCGAGGCGCCCCCCTAAAAATTCCACCTACCCACAAGCACCTACAAGCACCCGGGCAAAGCATCTACCCAAAAGTACCCACAAGCACCCACAAGTACCTACAAGCACCCACAAGTACCTACAAGCACCCACAAGTACCCACAAGTACCTACAAGCACCCACAAGTACCTACAAGCACCCACAAGTACCTACAAGCACCCACAAGTACCTACAAGCACCCACAAGTACCTACAAGCACCCACAAGTACCTACAAGCACCCACAAGTACCTACAAGCACCCACAAGTACCTACAAGCACCCACAAGTACCTACAAGCACCCACAAATACCCACAATACCTACAAATACCCACAATACCTACAAGCACCCACAATACCTAAAAGCACCCACAAGCACTCAGAAGTACCTACAAGCACCCACAAGTACCCAGAAGTACCTACAAGTACCTACAAGCACCCACAAGTACCTACAAGTACTCGGGGCAAGCACCCACAAGTACCCGGGGTAAGCCCCCACAAGTACCCGGGGCAAGCCCCCACAAGTACCCGGGGCAAGCCCCCACAAGTACCCGGGGCAAGCCCCCACAAGTACCCGGGGCAAGCACCCACAAGTACCCGGAGCAAGCACCCACAAGTACTCGGGGCAAGCACCCACAAGTACCCGGGGCAAGCACCCACAAGTACCCGGGGCAAGCACCCACAAGTACCCGGGGCAAGCACCCACAAGTACCCGGGGCAAGCACCCACAAGTACCCGGAGCAAGCACCCACAAGTACTCGGGGCAAGCACCCACAAGTACTCGGGGCAAGAACCCACAAGTACCTACAAGCACCCACAAGTACCTACGAGTACCTACAAGTACCTACAAGCACCCACAAGTACCTACGAGTACCTACAAGTACTTACAAACACCCACAAGTACCTACATGAACCCACAAGTACCTACATGAACCCACAAGTACCCGGGGCAAGAACCCACAAGTACCTACAAGCACCCACAAGTACCTACGAGTACCTACAAGTACTTACAAACACCCACAAGTACTTACAAACACCCACAAGTACCTACAAGTACCTACAAGTACCTACAAGTACCTACAAGTACCTACGAGTACCTACAAGCACTCACAAGTACCTACAAACACCCACAAGCACCTACAAAAACCCACAAGCACCTACAAACACCCTCAAGCACCTACAAACAGCCACAAGCACCTACAAGCACCCACAAGTACCTACAAGCACCCACAAGTACCTACAAGCACTCACAAGTACCCACAAGTACCTACAAGTACCTACAAGCACTCACAAGTACCCACAAGTACCTACAAGTACCTACAAGCACTCACAAGTACCCACAAGTACCTTCAAGTACCTACAAGCACTCACAAGTACCCACAAGTACCTTCAAGTACCTACAAGCACTCACAAGTACCCACAAGTACCTTCAAGTACCTACAAGCACTCACAAGTACCTACAAGCACTCACAAGTACCTACAAGCACCCACAAGTACCTACAAGCACCCACAAGTACCCACAAGCACTCACAAGTACCCACAAGTACCTACAAGCACCCACAAGTACCTACAAGCACCCACAAGCACCCACAAGTACCTACAAGCACCCACAAGCACTCACAAGTACCCACAAGCACTCACAAGTACCTACAAGCACTCATAAGTACCTACAAGCACTCACAAGTACCTACAAGCACTCACAAGTACCTACAAGCACTCACAAGTACCTACAAGCACTCACAAGTACCCACAAGTACCTACAAGCACCCACAAGTACCTACAAGCACCCACAAGTACCTACAAGCACCCACAAGTACCTGCAAACACCCACAAGCACCCACAAGTACCTACAAACACCCACAAGCACCCACAAGTACCTACAAGTACCCACAAGAACCCACAAGTACCTACAAGTACCCACAAGAACCCACAAGTACCTACAAGTACCCACAAGAACCCACAAGTACCTACAAGTACCCACAAGAACCAACAAGTACCTACAAGCACCCACAAGTACCCACAAGCACCCACAAGTACCCACAAGCACCTACAAGTACCCACAAGTACCCATAAGCACCAACAAGTACCTACAAGCACCCACAAGTACCTACAAGCACCCACAAGTACCCACAAGTACCTACAAGCACCCACAAGTACCTACAAGCACCCACAAGGTAATCAAGTTTAAATAGCTTTAACCTAAACAGAGAAAAGATAAAATGTCCATTAAGCTAGCTATTTGTTCCAAGAATTTGACTATAACCGCGGTAAAACGAACAAACTCGCTTCATACACTACATTACTCATGCTAAAAAGTCGCAGGTTCCATAGTTTCAGGGTAAACCACGTAAGTCGGAGCATGTAATTAAAACTATGAAAAATAGTACTTAAACTTAATTTTTCTTGATGAAAAAAATAGGCGCCAACTATTCTAGGAGAGCGATAACTCTCTTAGATAAGACTTCATACTGACTTTAATGTATAAGGATAGTTTTTTGATTGGTTATAACTTTTTTTGTATCGTATTAACTGTTTTGAAAAAATTCCACAGAACTACAATTCGGACCCTGAATATGTGGGTGAAATTTCAAAGGGATCCATTTAATAGTTTATTTTATAAAAAATAAAGTTGCTAAGGGTGGTTTTCATTTCCATAAAAATAATCAGACATTTTGACGAAAACCTCGAAATTTTCCCATAGAAATAACATGAGAAAATATTTTACAGATGACCATTTTGTGGTAGCCGTAATGCAATAACTATTCGTTTGTTTGACTTGAAAACGGTTTTAAACGAAAGCCTGGTATTTAGATTTTCCGCTTTCTAATTTTCATAAATAAGATTTAAGTTTAAGTATGTTTAATTTCATATTTTCAAAACCATTCCAATCTGCGATATTTTAGCATGGATAATAGTCAGTTTATGATGTTAGCACGGTTAAGGCTATTTGGTCCAATTTTCGTAGTGGTAAAAAAACAAGAGAACCTAAGCTTGTGTTAGCTAACAAGTTAAGTTGGAAAAGTACCCCACACATATATATTAAGTTAACAAGATTACCTACGACTGGTAATTAAGCAAGAAAAACATGGCGTTTGAGCTCTTGTAGGTGCTTTGCCCGGGTGCTGTTAGGTGCTTGTGGATACTTGTAGGTGCTTGTGGATATTTGTAGGTGCTTGTGGGTACTTGTAGGTACTTGTGGGTACTTGTGGGTGCTTGTAGGTACTTGTGGGTGCTTGTAGGTACTTGTGGGTGCTTGTAGGTACTTGTGGGTGCTTGTAGGTACTTGTGGGTGCTTGTAGGTACTTGTGGGTGCTTGTAGGTGCTTGTAGGTGCTTGTAGGTGCTTGTAGGTACTTGTAGGTACTTGTGGGTGCTTGTAGGTACTTGTGGGTGCTTGTAGGTACTTGTGGGTGCTTGTAGGTACTTGTAGGTACTTGTGGGTGCTTGTAGGTACTTGTGGGTGCTTGTAGGTGCTTGTGGGTGCTTGTAGGTACTTGTAGGTACTTGTGGGTACTTGTAGGTACTTGTGGGTACTTGTAGGTACTTGTGGGTACTTGTAGGTACTTGTGGGTACTTGTAGGTACTTGTGGGTACTTGTAGGTACTTGTGTGTACTTGTAGGTACTTGTAGGTACTTGTGGGTGCTTGTAGGTACTTGTGGGTGCTTGTGGGTACTTGTGGGTGCTTGTGGGTACTTGTGGGTGCTTGTGGGTACTTGTGGGTGCTTGTGGGTACTTGTGGGTGCTTGTGGGTACTTGTGGGTATTTGTAGGTACTTGTGGGTATTTGTAGGTACTTGTGGGTGCTTGTAGGTACTTGTGGGTATTTGTAGGTACTTGTGGGTATTTGTAGGTACTTGTGGGTATTTGTAGGTACTTGTGGGTACTTGTAGGTACTTGTGGGTACTTGTAGGTACTTGTGGGTACTTGTAGGTACTTGTGGGTACTTGTAGGTACTTGTGGGTACTTGTAGGTACTTGTGGGTACTTGTAGGTACTTGTGGGTGCTTGTAGGTACTTTTGGGTGCTTGTAGGTACTTTGCCTCCTCCATAGGATTAACATTACACTAAGTTTTGGAAGCTCGTAACTCTGGTTATATTCTAGGAAAGCGGTACTTCTCTTAGATAAGACTTCATACTGCTCTTAATGTATAAGGAGGGTTTTTGTTTGGATGTAGTCTTTTTGTATTGTATTAATTGTTTCGAAAAACTTCCACAGAACTATAAATCGGGCCCTCAAAATGTGGTTAAAATTTCAAAAAGATCCACCCATTAGTTTATTTTATAAAAAATAAAGTTGCTAAGGGTGGTTTTCATTTGCATAAAATTAGTCAGTGTTTTTGGGGAAAAAGTTAAATTTTCTCATAGAAATAACATGGAGTTTTTCTCAAATTTTGAAATGAAATATTCGTTTGTTACATTTGGGAACGGTTTTATATCAAAATATAAACCTTTTTATAGGACCATTTTTAAGCTTTTTGAGAAAAATTAAGTTTAAGTGCTAAATTTCATGTTTTTTAATCTAGCTTTGACTTAAGTTGTTGCAGCCTATATCAAAAGTAAATAGATATCAAAAAGTTAATAGCTTTAAGTCAATCATACCTTCCCGCCTGCATGCTATGTAAAATGAGTATCGAGTATCACGTGGCTTGCTTGTAACCAATAGGATGTTCGCATGACGTCATAGAAGCGACAAGAGATATTGGAAAGCAGTACAAATTACTGAGCATCATGGGAGTAAATTTAGGGCAATATCATTGGTAGCCGCGCTTACGTGATGGAAAATGGCGCCGTAGTAGTGCGGGTAATTGCTGAATTATGGTAAATTATATTAAAATACTAAAGTCTAAAACTGTATCTAGTTTCATAATGCCGCGAAAAAAACGATTTTAGTTTCGCCTTCGGTATCAACCCAGTGCAATTTTTATCTGAAACCTACGAATAATACCGCATACTCTTCCATCATGTTGCAAACAAACGTTTTCAAACGTCCTTGGCTCTCCCAACATTGTAGTACTCTTTTACGTTCATCTTTTTGTTTCACGAATTCGTCATAATCATATTCCTTATCCATTTTTCATATTACTATTTTATCACATTCATAGGCAATCACATGTAGTCTTCACAGATTTTGTACTAGGCCTAGGCTATACTGTTACAGTCTCACAGCAGACAGCTGATTGAAATTACCTTTAGAACGCATGCGCGTCGATTAAACCTTCAACAACCCGCACTACTTTGTCTGAGCGGCGCGACACTAGATACGTTAGGTACATGTCAAGTGGTTCCCTAGGTGCTACGCCATTTGTGCGCTGCCGCGGAATAGGAGCGGGAATCTCAACTTTCATAACGCGCCCATGCCGGGGAGATATTAACTTCTTGTTTATAATCTATTTACTTCTGCCTATATGTACTGTTGGACTTACGTCGTTTTACCGGGGATAAAGCCGAGAAGAAAGCCACTCTTGCACTTACGCTGTTTTACCAAGGACTTTTATCTGATTTTATTCTCTTTCGTTGCAAAAACTGAATGATTTTTTCGTAACTAAACTAGATTAACGATTACAGGTAATTAAGCTAGATTAATGATTACAGATAATTAAGCTAGATTAACGATTACAGGTAATTAAGCTAGATTAACGAATACAGGTAATTAAGCTAGATTGACGATTACAGGTAATTAAGCTAGATTGACGATTACAGGTAATTAAGCTAGATTGACGATTAGAGCTCAAGCAGTGAGGATTGAAGTTATGTAATAGATGCTTGGTCAGTTCAAAAGCTTTAACTAATGAAAGTACAACGCGCTAAAACGTTTTCTCTCCTAAGGTTTTTAAACAATTTTAATTAATATTAAGACTGAAGTAACAGATATTAATCAAAACGCGTCTTGGATTTAATCAAGACCTAAAAAGTATCGATAAGAACAAGGTTAATCACTTGACTGAATGCGCAGATATTGAAACTTTTTTTTAATAAAACTTACATGTTTAAGAAAGTAATGTTCCATCACCCTATTCCATTGAATAAACTTACTTTACTGGTAGTAAATTTTTTCCCTCTCAATAATTTGAAAAATTTACTTATCTCGGGTTTTCGAGCACAATTCCATTCCCCGAAAACATTTTATAACTACATTTATTATCACTTTTAAGAGTTTTCGTGTGGAAAATACATACACGAGTACACGTAACAATGACAAAACCATTTAGGGTAGTCTGCTTTAGCCTCTGCTGCGCCAGATACGAAGAAGGAGGATGTATAGTTGAATACCCCCTTGATAGAAGTACGCCTTGTCGCCCATAGATATATTAAAAGGGTAGATACACAATTCAATGGGAGGTCGACGCGGAAGGGGCAACGAGCAGACAGCGGCTATTTTCTGGGGGTAGCCGTATATAACGCCATCTATCGGGGATAAATTAGCGGCCAAAATTGGAACTATCATAAGGATGAGTGGCACTCTATGTTAACTCCCTATAGGGCATAATAAGTCAAACCCTCGGAGATGCCATTACTCCATTTTATACGAGCTAAGAGCGGAAAAACGTATTTTATAAATTTTAGACCTGTAAAATCTTTTAAAAAACACTTGGAACTTGTATTTCTACTTACTTTCGAGGAAATACCACCGTTTTCTGAAGGTAAGAGTCTTTTTTTATACATTTATTAGTAATAAAAACATTAAGGCGAGCTAAGCCTTGGTCATGGCCATAATGTAGATTTGCACATAGAGGCTAATCACTAATCTGCCGTGTTTTACAAGACCAAGGCTTAGCTCGCCTTAATGTTTTTATTACTAATAAATGTATAAAAAAAGACTCTTACCTTCAGAAAACGGTGGTATTTCCTCGAAAGTAAGTAGAAATACAAGTTCCAAGTGTTTTTTAAAAGATTTTACAGGTGTAAAATTTATAAAATACGTTTTCCGCTCTTAGCTCGTATAAAATGGAGTAATGGCATCTCCGAGGGTTTGACTTATTATGCCCTATAGGGGGTTAACATAGAGTGCCACTACTCTAAGCTCATCCTTTAATTTAGTTTCGAAAGTTACCGATAGATGGCGTTTTATACGGCTACCCCCAGAAAATAGCGGCTGTCTGCTCGTTGCCCCTTCCGCGTTTTTTCGTTAAGCCTAAGCCAGCGAAGTGGATCTAGACCCTTTATAGTTTTACTATATCTATGTTGTCGCCTTGTGCTATTCTCATGCCTTGTCTCTCGCTGGCCTCGTCACCAAGGCAAGAGCCCACTCAATTACGCGTTAAGCTGCTCGAGAATTCTGTGTGAATTACTTTTTAAGGTATTCGTCAGCAAATAGTAATTGTTTTTGTGAGCATTCCTCGCCTTGAAAACTTTTCTACCAAATGCTACCAGAAGTCTCTGGGGATACTAAAAATACATTTACTATAGGAAGATTCGCAGCGACAAGTTTAAAATCCCATATTCCTTTAAAAACCGTTAATACATTATCCTTGTTCCTGAAGATATACAGACTAAGTAGCAGAGTCGAGCCACAGCGTCGTAGATCACGCGACTCGGTGAACGCAGGCTATTTTGCAAAATAACCAAGTCAGAATTTTCAGGCTACGACCGCGCTTAAGTTAATAATTACAACAAAGAAAATCAAAAAATTACGAATATCATGCACGCCCCTACTGCTTGCGCACCATAGAAACGCCATGGCATAGAACCGTGTAAATAGAATGTTTCTTAGTGATTGTTCCAGTAAATAAAGCCTTAATTATTATTATTACCATTGTCTGTCGTACAACTGCTATAGACCCTTTCTACGTAAAAAAAGAGATGTCAATCCTCAGTATCGGGACATACAGGGGTTGACCCCTCGCCGTCTCTGCTCCATTTATGATCTTTCCATCGAGCGAGATGGAAGGCAAAGTTTTACCCCCGTGTCTTTCCCTCTAAGATATGTCGAAGTGATCTATTACACAATTTAGTTTAACCAAGTGTAAAAATCATAACGTCCCTATTGAATGTGCTGCCATTGTTGAAATTTGCACTAAAATTAACAAAAGGTTTCACTATGGAGCGTACAGGGCATGAACGGGAGGATATGTTAGCAACTTATTAACGACACAATGTCATACACGTACTCTCTTAAAAGTGATAATAAATGTAGTTATAAAATGTTTTCGGGGAATGGAATTGTGCTCGAAAACCCGAGATAAGTAAATTTTTCAAATTATTGAGAGGGAAAAAATTTACTACCAGTAAAGTAAGTTTATTCAATGGAATAGGGTGATGGAACATTACTTTCTTAAACATGTAAGTTTTATTAAAAAAAAGTTTCAATATCTGCGCATTCAGTCAAGTGATTAACCTTGTTCTTATCGATACTTTTTAGGTCTTGATTAAATCCAAGACGCGTTTTGATTAATGGATATGGGGCTTTCATTTAAGACCGTTTTCAAATCTATCTAACGTATAGTTATTTTTGTAAGGGTATGGACAAAATTTGTAACTTTGGAAAATTTCCCACGTTATTTCGATGGGAAATTTCCAGTTTTTCGTCAAAATCTGTGATTAATTTTATGGAAATGAAAACCACCCTTAGCAACTTTATTTTTTATAAAATAAACTAATTAATGGATCTCTTTGAAATTTTAACCACATATTAAGGGTCCGAATTGTAGTTCAGTGGATTTTTTTTGAACCAATTAGTACAATACAAAAAAAACTACATCCAAACAAAAAACCCTCCTTATACATTAAGAGCAGTATGAAGTCTTATCTAAGAGAGCTACCGCTCTCATAGAATAGCAGAATTTAAGTTCGATTACCGTAAGGATTTGATATTTTTAAACACTTGAAAATACGCTTCTTTTCATGAAAAATGAAAAATAGAATAGACCGTTTGAAAGTGTGATGACGGCATAAATGTGTCAACATCAGTTGGAACAGAACCGGCGTTTTCTTTATTGAGCTCCATTTTATCATTAGACGTTTCTGCAACAGAGTCATTTCTTCGGTATCCTCCCAATGGACCGAATTCCCAATGAACCGAAATCCCATTCAACCGAAATACGCCAAACTAGATAAGAAACTAGCGGAACGGCGGGTTTTCGAACCACTGGGATTTGCGTAAGATAAGGAGATCCCATCGATTCGAATGCAACGGGGTGACGTTGATTTAGGACAGGTTAGGTTAGGTTAGGTTAGTAATATTTTATAAATCATTTAACATGCTATGCCTTTTCCAAAGTATTGATGTTTAGCTTCATTGACTTCTCAAATAATATGCCTTTTCCAAAACATTACTGTTATGTTAGGTTAGGTTAGGTTAGGTTAGGTCAGGTCAGGTCAGGTCAGGTTAGGTCAGGTCAGGTCAGGTCAGGTCAGGTCAGGTTAGGTTAGGTTAGGTCAGGTCAGGTTAGGTTAGGTCAGGTCAGGTCAGGTCAGGTTAGGTCAGGTCAGGTTAGGTTAGGTTAGGTTAGGTTAGGTTAGGTTTGGTTTGCTTTGGTTTGGTTTGCTTTGGTTTGGTTAGGTTAGGTTAGGTTAGGTTAGGTTAGGTTAGGTTTGGTTAGGTTAGGTTAGTAATATTTTATAAATCATTTAACAATGCTACGCCTTTTCCAGAATATTGATGTTTAGCTTCATTGACTTCTCAAATAATATGCCTTTTCCAAAACATTACTGTTATGTTAAGTTAGGTTAGGTTAGGTTAGGTTAGTAATATTTTATAAATCATTTAACAATGCTACGCTTTTTCCAGAATATTGATGTTTAGCTTCATTGACTTCTCAAATAATATGCCTTTTCCAAAACATTACTGTTATGTTAAAGGTTGAGCGACGTAAATGTTTCGTACTTTTCATGAAAATACCATTGGAAACTTACTTTAGGACACTATTCAACTTGAAACAACCAAGTTGAAATAAACAGAGAAAACATTATTAGACTTTTTATTCAAGTTAAAGCGTTTTGTAATTTTAAGTAACATTAAAGAAAATGTCACGGTTTACGGCTTATTTTAGCTTTCCCTTAAATTAACATAAGCCTTTAAAACCGATTCCACGGTTAACTCATTGCTACTTCGTTTTTATCGGAGATAACTAGGCAGTGTACGCCAACGTTAAGTGCAGCCATTCGTGGCTATCTCCACTTTTCGTAAACCGCCCAAGGTGCGGGATTTCGTTCCAATGGGACCTCCCTTCTTTGGTTTCGGTTGAATGGGATTTCGGTCCAATGGGAGGGAATCATTTCTTCAATATATGTACCCAAAGATTGTTTAAACGCAATAGATATTTCTCAACACATACAACATGCATACATCAAAGACTTTGAAATGAATGTACTACTCCAAAAGATCTGGTGATCCACAAAAATAATGCTGAATTTATACTCTACAATCTCTTCGATTGTTTAAAGGACTTCTTTTCTTTTGTCTTTTAAAATAAGCTTATGACCTACCATTAAGTACCTATCATTGAATTATTTCTATACAGGACCAGTCTGTCTGCCTACACCCTGTATTCCGTAGCACCTCCACCGCCGTGAAAGCCTTCCCTTTAGTGTGCTCTTAGTATGATGAATACCTGTTCTCTTAAGGCGGCGAGATTTTCGTTCAGCAATTTTCTCCCCCAAAATCGTTTATACAAGAGCATGCTCGCGTAAAAACGTATCCTTCTTTCGCCATGTTTTTCTTTTGAAATTAAAGACATCAGTAGCGTAAAGGGTGGAAAAGTACCGCGTGATCAGGGTCAGAAGCATAGAAACGTAAAGAAGGGGACAGGAGGGCTTCCACCAAAGACCTAATGATGTACACTTAAGTAGAATGATTCGCTTATGATAATACGGACATAATTAAAAAACAAGTCGGGAAATTGAGAACACGTTCGCTCCGATATGCCAACTGCGAACGCGATGACAGACCAACGATGATAATGGAGTAGAAGCCAATGATACAGATTGGTCTCTATGTGGAATAGACGGAAGACCAGTGGATGATGGTGTTAGAAGCCAGTGTAAGTGCAGACTGGTGTCAATGTGGGATTGACAAAGAACAGAATATGGTGGTGTTGGAAGCCAGAAAAGTACCGGACTGGTGTTCATGTGGGATGGACGAAGACCAAACATGGTATTGTGAAAACTCAAGTATAGAGAGAAATACAATTTTCCAAATTTCTGTGAACTGTCAATGCGGTCCGGAAATTGGGAACACGTTTGCTCCGATACGCAAACTGCGAACGCGGTCACGTGGGTGTAACAACGGACAGACAGACAGACAGACACACAGACACCGCCGTTACAGAACCTCTCCTGTACTACGTCACACGGAGAGGTAACAAGTTGGGAAATTGAGAACACGTTTGCTCCGATGTGCCAACTGCGAACGCGATGACAGACACACACACACAGAGACAGGCACGTCCAGTGTAATACCTCTCCGTTACGTCATCGTAACTCGGAGAGGCAAACATTTTATTTCTCAGTAATGATGTTAATTGTTCTACAATTTATTAAAAGGTGTTTAACCTTTTAAGTTTTTTCTAATCAGTTAAATATCTTAGTATTAGTTCCGCAATTAGGTTCACTTTGAAGTGGGTTAAGAAATTTGATAAAATGGGTTCAACGGGAAGGATGCATATTATTTAGAGATGGCCGATACCAGGCTTAACCCGATACCGATCGATACCGGTACAAACATGAACCGATACCGATATTTACTCACTATGATCCAAAACCCGATACTTCAACCGATACCGATATGGTATCGGTTCATCCCTAGATACGCGCAACCTCTAGTAGGCGCGTACTAAGAAAGATTTTCGCTTATTAGTTGTTAGATAAACTGAATTCAGGCACTATTTATATAAATGAGAACTCGTCACGATGGAAATTCATAGAAATGAGATATTATCACCAACATTACGTTACTAAAAGACCTAAAAATGTCATGTAGCGCCATATAACTTCTTTTAAACGAGTATCGATTTAGTATCGGTATCGAACCAACCGATCCGATACTATCGGGAAACCCTGAGTATCGGTGCCGATACCGATACGGTATCGTATCGGTACCGGTTCATCCCTAATATTATTCTTTGAAACCTTGTCTTTGACCAACTTTGTTGTATTTTCTGTTCTTTAACTGGAATAATCGGACAGCGATAAACTTAACTATAGTTTATTTAAATTTAACATAAAGGCGGTCTAGCAGACCTTACACGTACAACGGCTAAAATAGAACTCCCCGTAAAGAGGATCGTCTGGAGCATATATACAATCTTATAGCCAGTTCAATTCAGTTCAGTTCTTTTTAATACTAACACATCCTTTCCCTAATTTATACTTTTCACTATGGTTATTATAATTTACAGGAAGTTAAACTATTAATTATTTACAATCGCTATAAATTAAGATTTTCTACATTTTTTATTATCCGACCGCTTCTTGTCTTCGTTAACGTAGTTTGGTTGCTTCGCTGTAATCCAGGGTCTGGTTGCGTTATATTTCGTTCTGCATTTGTATCATCTTGCGAAACAGCGATATTTGTTGTTGATGTATCAGATTCCCCTTTGTGTGTTGATACAGCTGGCTGGCTGGAAATCGGACTTCTAGGTGAGACGGGATTTGAAGTTACTATTTCCTTGGACGTCTGGACATCAGAAGATTCGTTGTGAACATCAATCCATGGTTCATCGGGTTGGACTGATGATGGCATTGGAATTAGATGATATCGATTTCTCCGAACCGCACCATTAGGAGTGCTATGGATATAGGATCGAGGTTCCTTTGCCAATTTCTGGACAGTTCCTTCGACCCTAAGGTCGGTAATCCATACGTTTTCACCCTTTTGGAGTGGAGTCAATATTTTGACTCTGTGACGTCTGTCATAATTTTCTTTTTGGTTCTGGTGGCTATGGTCTTCACGTTGTCGTACCACTTCAAATGGAGGAATGGCTGGGATCAATTCTTTCTCGCAAATAGGCAAGGTTGAACGCAATTTTCTTCCCATGAGAAGTTCCGCAGGGGTATAACCATTGGCTAATGGTGTGGAACGGTACGATAGCAATGCGAGGCTGCGGTCTTCATTCTTCTTGAGCGCCTTCTTTATGACTTTGACTGAGGCTTCTATGAAGCCGTTACTTTGTGCGAAACGCGGACTTGACGTCACGTGTCGGAAGCCGTAGTCTTTTGCGAAACGGGCGAAATCAGCTGTACTTTTGAATTGAGGGCCGTTATCGCTTTTCACTATCTCGGGAATTCCATGCGTTGCAAATATTGACTTTATGTTGCTGATGACAGTTTTGGAGGTTTGGTCACGTAGTTGACGAACTTCGAAATATCTTGAATAGAAGTCCGTGACCAATAAGTACCATTTTCCCTGAAGGTAGAAAAGATCCATCGCAACAACCTTCCAAGGTCTGTCTGGAAAGTCAGTCGGACAAAGAGGCTCATGATGATTGTTTGCTTCTTTGATACAGTTTGGACAGGTCTTTACTTTCTCCTCGATTTGTTTTGAAATGCCAGGCCACCAAACGGATGATTTGGCTCTCTCTCTACATTTGCTGATGCCTTGATGTCCGTGATGAATTCGCTCAAGAATATCTCTTTGTAATGCGTCTGGAATAATGATTCTAGATCCTTTCATGAGGAGGCCTTGCTGTAACGTTATCTCTTCTCGGAATGGATAATACATCACCACGTTCTGCGGGATTTTCTTCTTTTGTGGCCACCCATCAGTTGTGTACTGGGAAAGTTGCTTGCAAGTGGTATCCTGTTTTTGTTTCTCCCAAATCTCGGCCAATCTTACATCAGATGCGGGTATGCCCGACGTCACTAGTTGGACATGAGCAGCAACTTCGTCTTCTAGCTCGTTTTCACCCACTTCTTGTAATGGACCTCTTGACAATGTATGGGCAACTAGTAGTTCTTTTCCCGGCACGTATTGAACGTCATAGTTGTATCGCATCATTCTTATTCGAAAACGTTGTAGACGAGGAGACAAGTCATCTAACAATTTCGTCTGCATTATTGAAACCAGCGGTTTGTGATCGGTTTCTATAAGGACTCGGATTCCCAGGACGTAGTCTTTAAAACGGTCGCAAGCCCACGTCATAGCTAACGCTTCTTTTTCGATTTGTGCGTATTTTTGTTCTGCTGGGCTGAGTGTTTTGGATGCGTACGCGACTACCCGAAGTTCCTTGTTGGATTGCTCCTGTCTGATGACTGCACCGATTCCAAATGACGAAGCGTCTGCGGATATTACTGTTCTCTTGGATGGGTCAAACATGGCCAAAACTGGTCTGGTGGAAAGGATACGTTTGATTTCCTTAAAAGCTTCCTCTTGTGGATCCGACCATAACCATTGATTTTTCGTGCTAAGAAGAGCATTTAATGGTTGTATTACATCAGCCATCTTCGGAACGCATTTTGCCAAGTAGTTAGCCATCCCCAAGAATCTTCTTAGCTCAGTCACGTCGTGCGGCACCCTCATGTGTACGATCGCCTTGATTTTATCTTCATCGGGACTGAGTCCATGCTCGTCTATCGTGTGTCCAACGAATTTCACTCGTGATACTGCGAATTTACACTTGACTGGATTCAACGTTATACCGGCCTCTTCCAAACGACGTAGAACCGCCCTGAGGTTGACAACATGTTCCTTTTTGGTTGAGCCGTGGATTAAGATATCGTCCTGCAGGTTAACTTGGTCAGGCGTTCCTTCGAGAATTGTATTTATTTGTCTTTGAAAATGTTCGGAGGCCGAACTTAGTCCAAACGGTAGTCGATTGAAGTAGTACCGTCCAAACGGGGTAATGAATGTTGTGAGAAGAGCTGATTCTTTCTCCAGGGGTATTTGCCAGTACCCACTGTTGGCATCAAGCTTTGAAAATACCGTCGCGCCAGCTAGCTGTCCCAAAAGGTGATCGACGGCAGGTAACTGGAAACGTTCTCGACGGACATACTTGTTCAGGTTTGTAAAGTCGACGCAAATACGAAGATTTGGAGGCGTCTTCTGATTTGCATTTTCTGATTTCTTGAGTACTATAACCATGGGAGCGCACCATTCTGTCGGTGCCTCTACTTGTGTGATTACGCCTTTCGAAACCATTTGATCAAGTTCCTTCTTAGTGGCTTCCATTAGAGCTATAGGGACTCTACGTGGAGTTGATAACGCAAAGGATCGAGCATCGGGTTCCAACCGGATCTTGTATGGATTTTTCATTTTTCCAAGTCCATTGAATCATAGCCCACTTGATCACGCTGGCTGCACGCGCTATAGAAGCCCGCTCAATCGACCCTAAAAATGAGAATAACATAGGTTCGGTCTAAAATTCAAACCCGTCTGGTTTTAACAGGGCCGTCTATGGGAGGGGACCAGTTTTTTCAACGTTTTTGACAATATTAGTGCATCTACTGGTTCAAATCTCTTGAATTTTTAATAAGACGTGTATTGAAAGGTTTGATATTATCCTGTAAAATTTAAAGTCTTCAGCTATAATAGTTTTTTTTATAAAAAATAAAAATCATCACATAGTAGAGAATTTTGCCCCTTCAATTTCTCTACTATGTGATGATTTTTATTTTTTATAAAAAAACTATTATAGCTGAAGACTTTAAATTTTACAGGATAATATCAAACCTTTCAATACACGTCTCATTAAAAATTCAAGAGATTTGAACCAGTAGATGCACTAATATTGTCAAAAACGTTGATAAAACTGGTCCCCTCCCATAGAGGCCCATGTTAAAACCAGACGGGTTTGAATTTTAGACCGAACCTATGTGACGCGCCGTATTCGCGAGTTAACATGTAAAAAAATCGTTTGGACGGGCTTCTAGAGCGCGTGCAGCCAGCGTGCGTGATCAAGTGGGCTATGATTGAATAGAGAGGGAAATTCTTTGATAGGGTCTACTGGCGAGTCTCGTATTGAATCTTGCGTCTCGATTGCAGCTATTTTCTTGACAATTCGAAGATCTTCACTCGGTGATAATCCCAAGAGGGGTACTGGTAAATCATGAATGACGTAAAGATAATCCTCTATGTCAGTATTCTTATGACGCAGGTTGACTCTAAGTCTTCCTTCTGTAGTAAGTTTCGTTCTTCCAGGACCATATATTTGCCGGGCACACGAGCTTTGCGCAAAGAGGGAATTTGAGATGAGACAGTTAAAATCACAGCTAACAGCTTCATAAAGAGTTGTTAACTAGAAAATACTAATCCGAAGAAAATTAAAAAAAAATGGACACGACAGCAAAATCTTTAATCTATCGAAATAATCAGTTAAAGTATTATTAATTTATTGAGCGTAAATGCGTTTTAATACAAAGTTAAGAAGCTGGTACTAAAAGAAAATTCTGAGCTTGTGAAAATATGCAAATACGAGTAACCACATTGGCACCATCGTCCTTTGAGTTAAGATAAACGTCCAAACAATGGGTACTATGTTTGACGCGAATTCTAACCAATCCGGAATGCGTTGTTTCCAAGCTCCATAATTGGTTATCCCAACTTTTGAAATCATTCGTTTGAACCGGGGTTCCATGATTATTTCGACCAAAATCTTTCGCTTCTAAAACGAGTCCACTGTTTTTAACTTCGATTTTGTAATATCCAGGTTGAACCTCTTTGAAACGAAACTTCTGATTGGCCTCGTTCCTGTACTTGTACTGCCTTAAAGGCCCGTAACGAACACCTCGACCCATGTCAAGAGCTTTACCACTACCATCCGCTATTATAACATACCATATTTCTTGGTTCGGTTTCGCCGTGTTGTAAAACTGAATAGATTTGATTTCATTCAAACCGTTTGGTACCGTTATTAAAACATCCTGAATTCCCGCCTGAATATTAACGGTTTTCTTTATTTCTAAACTGCCCGATTCCGATTCGCCTTTCAAATAAGGGGGCAAAGATATTTCTTGATCGCTAATTCTAATCTCGATTGGATTAGGCACCGTATACAGAGTTAGACCCGATGCTCCCAAAGAACCGAAATCAACGTTTTTCAGCAAAAGTTCGTTTTTAACCGAAGTTTTAACTCGAGATGAGAGGTCTATGATTTGGAAAGCCGAAATTGCATCTTCTTCAACGGTTCTATTTGAGGTGAACTGCACCTCCGGAAGGCAAACTCTCGGGTTTAGAATTGCTAGGAGCAGTAATACAACCTGAAATTAACAAATGTCAATCTTTAAATGGTTCTTGACGAGATCAATATTTTTTAAATTGAAACAACAGTTCCCTCTTACCAATAACAACAGTTTCGAGACAATCATCGTTGATGGCAGCTAGACAAATTAGAGAAACGAGGAACGAAGTGCATTTATAAAGAATATTTTATCATATAATGTGATGATGGACAAAAAACACGCAACTTATTTCGCTTTTACGCTGTCTTTTGCATTTTATCATCGTGGGGAATAGATAATACCAAAAGTTGGGTGAGACAAAAAGTACCGAGCTAACCAAATTCTTCACTTGGCGAAAGTGAATATTCTTGATAACACACCAACGGTTGGCCCTCTGGTAGCGGTTTCTGAATTTTCCCTCCAAAACGTGAGACGCTCGTGGCGGTAGACGGCCGAACTAGATTCAAGCACCCGCGTCCGTGTTCCGCGGCTTTAGGTCGAGGGAAAGCGGGTAGGAAATTTTTTGGAACTCGACCAATTTTTTTCTCTCTAGTGTAGGCGCGATGGAAGCGGCATAAAATCCTCAAATTTGTTCACTAGTGCCAGGTACCAATGCTAGAGCTCTTTACTTCTAGTCTCATCTTACTTCTGATAATTCTATTCGATAATTTAAAGTAAAATATTTTAAATTTTTTATCACAATGATATTGTAAACTTGTTGCGCAATTTTAAGGAAGAAGGAAATTTTCTCACAACCATTTTTCATCAATTAATTAAATAAAATCAATTTCATTAAAAAAAACTTACCAAAACATTTCCGTTCATTATATATAATTGTTCTATGTTTCAAAGATTGACTTCCAAGCCTAAGACTAATTTCATAATTATAGAAAAAAAGTCTTGATTTGGACCAAGGCCGAAAAAAACCAACGCTTAGAGTGAGGTTTATCAATTGACTGAAGTTCACATAATGCATTTTTTTTCATAAACCTAATCCTAAATCATAATATCATACAATCAACTGCTTTTAATTTCAACCGATTTATTTCGTTTCAATTACTTGAAAGAAAAAAAAATACTCATCTCCGCTTTTTCAAGAACATTTCAATATTCCCATATGAGTGAGACGTAAAACGTGTGGTCAGGAGCGAGCGCAATGTTCAACGCGCAGCGAGATAAATTATTAGTGACGCAAAATTGATCATACATTATCATTAGTCTAGCTTCTCCCTCAAAGTTCGCCTAGATACATTGAGAAAATGAATACAAAATTATACCTAGTGGCAAATGAATTCCTGGTGCAAAACAAACTTTGGCGTCAACTAAAAATTTCATAATAGAAGGCTAATATATTCAAAGACAAAACTAAACTCTCTAATCGGTCAAAATCATTACTTAACGTAATCTTTACCACTTGAAATCATAAGCATAAAATTTCAATCATTATAATCATTTATAATGATTGCCGTACAATCTACGCGTTACATCAATTGTTAGTGCCTGAAAATGTTAACCGCAGGATTGTGGTTCATAAACTTACTTTTTAGCGTCAACGTATTCTTGATTCTCGGAGTATTTTTGGAAATTACACGTAGTGATGTTAGCGCAATCTGATATAATGGGAATCATCTAAACAAAAAATTTTAAATTGGTTTGAAAGTAGCATCAGTTTTAACAAAAGTTTATACATAAAAACAAAAGTATACTACATTGAAGCTTGCTCTCGCCGTGAAATATGAAGACCCCCTTTACTATTAGAATAGTGTCGACCCCCCTCTCCGGATGATTACCTTCACGACCGTAGCACAGGGAACACGCGTGAATAGAGTAGACTCGTATAGTAGCCAATGCTAGCTCTAGTACCAGGAATTAACGTTTCGATCACCACCATAAACTTTGACCCAAAAACCTATTCTCAGATTGCTTGGTTCATGCAGATATTGAGAGGGAAACATGGCGTCTACAGCCCAAGGCTGGGAACTGTGATCGAAGTATACTTTTTGTTTTTATCTATGAAGTTTTGGATTTAGAAGTAAGCGGTTGATCAAATTGTACAAAAATATGAGCAGAGTTTTAAAATTCAGTACTAAATTAGAAGTGCTTGTGAAATTCAAAATTAAAGTCAAGGTGATACACTTTTTTAAAAGTTACCTTCTTAAACTATTATCTCATCATAACAAGCCACTAAAAAATTTAACACTTTGCCTAAAAACCCTCGATGATTATACCTCTTTCAAACCCAAGAATTTAAAATAAATGAATCTCACATTTTTTAAGTTTTCCTGAAGAAAACACTGGACTGATTGTATTTCTCATGTTCCTCCAGCGATCATCACCTTTCAACATCGACAAGAAACTGTCAAAGATTGGGTCTCCGAAATCAAACTCCTAATAGTGTAAAACAAATGTGAAAACAATTGTATTTAACCTACAATTCTTTCTGTATTATTATGTATTTTAAAATTAAAATTGCATTTAAACTGTTTAAATAATATCAATTACCCTTCTGCTTGAAAATATATGGAAATCTTTAACCATAATTAGTTTAACTAATTCCGGGTCTGCAACGTAAAGAACTGGGTCTTTTCCTCCATAAGCACTGAAGTGTGGGTAAATGATTATTAAATTTTACTATGCCAATAAGATTAAGATAAATTAATACTGACCCAAAGAGCTTTCCATACTGCTTACAAGATTCCCTCCCATTGGACCGAAATCCCATTCAACCGAAACCAAAGAAGGGAGGTCCCATTGGACCGAAATCCCGCACCTTGGGCGGTTTACGAAAAGTGGAGATAGCCACGAATGGCTGCACTTAACGTTGGCGTACACTGCCTAGTTATCTCCGATAAAAACGAAGTAGCAATGAGTTAACCGTGGAATCGGTTTTAAAGGCTTATGTTAATTTAAGGGAAAGCTAAAATAAGCCGTAAACCGTGACATTTTCTTTAATGTTACTTAAAATTACAAAACGCTTTAACTTGAATAAAAAGTCTAATAATGTTTTCTCTGTTTATTTCAACTTGGTTGTTTCAAGTTGAATAGTGTCCTAAAGTAAGTTTCCAATGGTATTTTCATGAAAAGTACGAAACATTTACGTCGCTCAACCTTTAACATAACAGTAATGTTTTGGAAAAGGCATATTATTTGAGAAGTCAATGAAGCTAAACATCAATATTCTGGAAAAGGCGTAGCATTGTTAAATGATTTATAAAATATTACTAACCTAACCTAACCTAACCTAACCTAACCTAACCTAACCTAACCTAACCTAACCTAACCTAACCTAACCTAACCTAACCTAACCTAACCTAACCTAACCTAACCTAACCTAACCTAACCTGACCTGACCTAACCTGACCTGACCTAACCTGACCTGACCTGACCTGACCTGACCTAACCTGACCTGACCTGACCTGACCTGACCTGACCTGACCTGACCTAACCTGACCTGACCTGACCTGACCTGACCTGACCTAACCTAACCTAACCTAACATAACAGTAATGTTTTGGAAAAGGCATATTATTTGAGAAGTCAATGAAGCTAAACATCAATACTTTGGAAAAGGCATAGCATGTTAAATGATTTATAAAATATTACTAACCTAACCTAACCTAACCTGTCCTAAATAAACGTCACCCCGTTGCATTCGAATCGATGGGATCTCCTTATCTTACGCAAATCCCAGTGGTTCGAAAACCCGCCGTTCCGCTAGTTTCTTATCTAGTTTGGCGTATTTCGGTTGAATGGGATTTCGGTTCATTGGGAATTCGGTCCATTGGGAGGATACCGCTTACAAAGCCTAACGTCTAATCCATAAAATGTCTGTAAAACGTTTCAAAGAATTTCAGGAAAAATAAAAAATTAAAACTGAAATACGACAAGAAAAAGCACTGGAATAGAAGGTAGTGTCAATGGATGTTATGACCGACTTCCGGTTATGACGTCGCAAAGGCTTACCAATTAAAAACATCCAATTCTCATAATGCAATGCGCGTATAAACGAGAGGCTATTAATTCCAGTACTACTTTTTCTAGCAAAACGAAAATTAATTAAACTTAATTATCTGTTACCTCGCCAAAGAACATGCCACTCATGATTCCCAAGATGGGAACTGGAGGAACCGAAGGAATGTTTTTGCCACTCCAGTAATAGAACTTTCTCAAGTAAACCCTGAAGAGACAAACGTTAAAATTGAGGGTTAATGATAGAACGCTGCCCGGAGTTGCCTGGTGTTTTAAGCAAGAACAATTTAACTCTCTTTCCTATCAAATATCTACATGATTTTTTTAAAAGAAACTAATTTTAACAACTTTCGAAATTCAATAAAAGTATGTTCTTTTTTCGCCATTAACTTATGTAACACGTTTGGAATGGGAACGCTAGAAAATAATGTTTGTCTGTATGTTTGTCCCGTATCGAACCTCCTGAACAGAGAAAATTAATTCTTCGATGAAATCGATAGAATTTATTCAAAATATCTTTAAAATGTGCAACAATTGAAAAAGGTTCTTAATTTTAAAAAGATGTACTTTATCAATTTAATTAACTTACCAGTAAAGTAAAAACGACGTGCATATTAACGCTATTCCCGCAACGGCAACTTCTAGAGCTAGAACGAGGAGATACATTTTGAACAACTCTCTCTTAGCTGCTTCAGTCAAATAATAAACTAGAGGTTTTAATTGAGGATGCAAGGCTTCAGTCCTTCAATTATTTCTAAGTTACGCAATAGTTCGTTTTCCAAGGCCAATAGCGCATTTTAAAATATGACGATACGCCTATCTTGGTAAGACAGATATGACAGTGAGCAGACTAATAAAGATAAAGGCGTTTTTTTTAAATTGGCCTAGTAGATTAAGTAATTTTACATCGTGGATTATTTACTACCTTCATCTAAGGGTGTTTAACCTTTGAGAGATAAATAACAGTATGTGAATTGAGGTATTAAGTTGAGAAGCGGTTCGAGAGCTAATCTTAATATGAAAACCTAAGTTTCTGTCTGCCAACGTCACTAAATTAAGACCACAGTCATTAAAAATTGCCTAAAGTAAATAATTAAATAGGTACATTAATATAAAATTGGTATTACATTTCTAATTGAAAATTTTTATCTTTATTATCATTTATTAGATACAAACAATTATTTTTTTTTTTGATATTTCTTTTCATACAATTCTTACAGATAATTTTCATTTGTTTTTGAAAGAGGCATGATTTTTATGTAGCTATCTAAAGTGGTTAAGAGATATTATCTGAAATATTTTACACAGTGCTCGAAATTAATTTAAATTGCAAGTGAATTAAAAGTGTTTTAACATCATGACAAAGCTGTTGCACTGATCAATTAAATTTATATGTATAATTTCAAATGGTGAATCAGAACTTGTTTTCGAATAATATCGTTTTCATTCGGACGACATATTTTTATAGTTCACTGCAGGCTACATCATGTTGGAAAAATATAGCGGTTAGGTGATGCAACAAAAAAGGCTTAATTTCATAAATCAAAAATAGTAAATTAACATCTGCACAGACAACAACTAAATCCACTAATCAATCAAAATCATTGCTTAAGATATTATCTATTACTTAAAATCATAAATGAGGTTTAATACAAACCTAGCAAGCTGGTATTAAAAACCATCTCTGCGCTGGTGTTCCATTGCAATCATGAGTATTGACGACGGCACCATCGTCCCATGATGCAGAATCAACATCCAAACAATCGGTGCTGTGTTTCGCTCGAATTCGAACATAGCCAGAAATCGATGCCTCTATGCTCCATAATTGGTTATCCCATCCTCTGTAATCATTCGTTTGAACCCGTATATATTCCCCACGACCAAAATCTTTCACTTCCAGAACAAGTCCGCTGCTTTTAACTTCGATTTTGTAGTATCCAGTGTAAATTTCTTTGAATCGAAATTTCTGATTGTCCTCGTTCCTGTACTTATACTGTGTCATACGCCCGTAACGAACACCTCGACCGATATCAAGTGCTTTACCACTAACATCCGCTAATAAAAAGTACCATGTTTCTTGGTTCGGTTTTGATGTGTAGAACTGAATAGACTCGATTTCATTCGAATCATTTGGCACGGTTATAAAGACATCGTGGATTCCCGCCTCAATGTTAACGGCTTTATTTATTACTAAACTGTCCGATTCCGATGGGGTTTTGAAATTAGTAGCTAAAACTATTTCCTGATTGCCAATTCTAATCTTTGTCGCGTTTCCCACCGGCTTTTTCGCAATCAGCGTTAGGCCCGAAGCACCCAAACATCCGAAATTAACATTTTTCAACACGATTTCGTTTTTGCTTTTGGTGTACCCTAGCGATTGAGTTAAGAGGTTGATTTTTTGGAAAGCCGAGATTGAATCATCTTCATGGGTTTGATTTGATTTGATTTCCGCCTCTGGAAGGCAGACTGCCAGACTTAGGATTGACAGAAGCAAAAATAGAACCTGCAATTAACAAAAGTTATTGTGTAATACGGATCTACAAGAGGTATTATTTCGGGTTGTCAGCATAATAAGTGACAAAAACGCTCACAATTAAAGAAGCTCAAGGATTGGTTTAAAAAACACCAGAGGCTTAACGAATAAATACCAAAAAAGTTAAAACAAATCAAAAAACCATCCTTATACATTAGAGGCAGTATCAAGTCTTATCTAAAAAGCTACCACTCTCCTAGAACTAATGTTTTAAGGTGGCATTACTTATACTTAGTCTTATGACTCGAGAAACAATTTGGTAATAGCGTGCGAATTCAAAATCCGAAATAATGATTAAGGATTTTTTTTTAATTTACAGGCTTACATGCCAGCACTCGATGTATTAATAACAACGGATTTTGCTACTATCCTGACCTATTATGCCGTATATTTACTTAAGTGCCCGTTCTTTAAGCTCAATTCCCTATTGCCCATTTGTCATTAGCGCGTTTCATAAAATGTGAATTTTATGGCTAAAAGTGAAATATTTTTAATAAAGGTTTTTCAACTTACAGCAAAGTTAGAGGCGCTCATGATTAATATCTGCTAGAAGAACTAAAGTAACACTGATCGGATTGAGTTTATATAGTGTGGCACCCTATCATGTAATGAGGTTAACAACGGATAACGTAACAAGAAGGGCTTGATTCTTATCGAGTCGTAGTGTCATCGACACCAGATAATGTAACCCGGAACAAATTGGCCCTTAAAAGAATAGCAGAATTTAAGTTCGATTACCGTAAGGATTTGATATTTTTAAACACTTGAAAATACGCTTCTTTTCATGAAAAATGAAAAATAGAATAGACCGTTTGAAAGTGTGATGACGTCATAAATGTGTCAACATCAGTTGGAACAGAACCGGCGTTTTCTGTATTGAGCTCCATTTTATCATTAGACGTTTCTGCAACAGAGTCATTTCTTCAATATATGTACCCAAAGATTGTTTAAACGCAATAGATATTTCTCAACACATACAACATGCATACATCAAAGACTTTGAAATGAATGTACTACTCCAAAAGATCTGGTGATCCACAAAAATAATGCTGAATTTATACTCTACAATCTCTTCGATTGTTTAAAGGACTTCTTTTCTTTTGTCTTTTAAAATAAGCTTATGACCTACCATTAAGTACCTATCATTGAATTATTTCTATACAGGACCAGTCTGTCTGCCTACACCCTGTATTCCGTAGCACCTCCACCGCCGTGAAAGCCTTCCCTTTAGTGTGCTCTTAGTATGATGAATACCTGTTCTCTTAAGGCGGCGAGATTTTCGTTCAGCAATTTTCTCCCCCAAAATCGTTTATACAAGAGCATGCTCGCGTAAAAACTTATCCTTCTTTCGCCATGTTTTTCTTTTGAAATTAAAGACATCAGTAGCGTAAGGGGTGGAAAAGTACCGCGTGACTAGTGCTTAAAATTATGAACTGTTTCTTCTTTTATGACATCTGATTGCGATATCTTTCCCGCAAAATCGTCAACAGTTCATTAAACGTCGTATTTACTTTCAGTTATTAAATCTGATCCGATAAGGTGATAATTTTCATCCGACCTAGCGCTATCTGAACGATTTCTAATCTTATATCTGTTCAGATATCTTTATAATTTTACAGATATCCGTGTTTAACTTTATACACTGATTATATATACAACCATTCCAGTACACATGAAAACCTTTAATTATCTAGTAAAGACAGAGATACAGAGATTCATGTAATTTTAGAAGCGGGAATAGAGAACACTTTTTGCGTGCGTCAAAGTCCACGACACCCTTCCTCGAGATGGGGGGGGGGTATGAAAGAAGAGGCTGATCATTGTGACGGAGGTAAAAAGCAACGATGTATTTTTGGCCGTCACCGTCAGCAACGTCATCAAAACATAGTTTAGTGAGCCAATAAGATAAATAAAAATTTTCGTTACGAGTTGAAGGGATTGGATCTTCGTTCCAGCTAATAAAATTACACGGATCCCTGGTCAAGACTAGTCACTGTGTTTTGATAAATCATAGACATCCTCTCGCGTGAAAATTTCTTTCTATCTTATTTAATAGGTGGAATAATATACAATCGCGAACAGTGTTGTGATTTTGAATAAATTGGTGCCACACAAATAATTGCCCGCTTCTAGGGACAAGTCTTACCTCGTACCTAGTGATGTTAAAATAACGTATATTTAAAAATCGGTAATTTACCCCGTAAATTACTGATTCAGATTTTGGTAAAACGAAAATTACAGGTCATCACTAAATTTGGTAGTTTATATTTACGTGTTTGTACAGTAAATTAAAATTCAACGAAGTTGAATTTTGAGCACTATATAAGGTGATATACATGATTTTGCGGCTTCTGCTACCAAGTCTTGACAGCCGTGGCATTTCTAATCAAATCTTTATCTAACTATTTTTAGTGCTGGCTGGTTCCTGGCAAGTCCATTAGGAAGTAAATACAGTAATAGTTAATCATTTAAATATAAAATGACCTTTTTCGCGTAATGAACCCTTGACCAAAATTAAAGAGCACTAGCATGCGCATGCGACTACTTGGTCCGGCTTTTAAGTAAACACTACTTAAGTGACTAACAATATGAGGATGTTTGAACCACTATTTTAAGCTAGAACAGCCGCATGAACGAAAGGGGTATAGAGGAAAAGGGGACTCCGAAGTAAGAAAGGACATTGTTTTATTCTCTGGAAGGTTAGTACACTTGGTTTCACTCCCAGAGCACAAAAAGTTTAAAAATGTCTGATAATTCTTACCATTATAAAATTACGGAAATTTGGAAAATTACCACCGGTAATTTACGAACGGTAAATTACCGACTCACGTACGAAGTCAATTGTTTGGGAAAATAAACTGAACTGTTTTCCTCGACATCCAATTTCAAACAAATATACAATTTGTCTGGATGTTTTTTGAGTATATGCGTTATGAATACATTTGAAGCGTATAAATTCTTAAAAGATATTAATCCGAAACTACGACCGAAGCCACAGATATCTGTTTTAAATGTCTACAATCTCGTTTTTATTCTAGGAGAGCGATAGCTCTCTTAGATAAGACTTCATACTGACTTTAATGTATAAGGATAGTTTTTTGATTGGTTATAACTTTTTTTGTATCGTATTAACTGTTTTGAAAAAATTCCACAGAACTACAATTCGGACCCTGAATATGTGGGTGAAATTTCAAAGGGATCCATTTAATAGTTTATTTTATAAAAAATAAAGTTGCTAAGGGTGGTTTTCATTTCCATAAAAATAATCAGACATTTTGACGAAAACCTCGAAATTTTCCCATAGAAATAACATGAGAAAATATTTTACAGATGACCATTTTGTGGTAGCCGTAATGCAATAACTATTCGTTTGTTTGACTTGAAAACGGTTTTAAACGAAAGCCTGGTATTTAGATTTTCCGCTTTCTAATTTTCATAAATAAGATTTAAGTTTAAGTATGTTTAATTTCATATTTTCAAAACCATTCCAATCTGCGATATTTTAGCATGGATAATAGTCAGTTTATGATGTTAGCACGGTTAAGGCTATTTGGTCCAATTTTCGTAGTGGTAAAAAAACAAGAGAACCTAAGCTTGTGTTAGCTAACAAGTTAAGTTGGAAAAGTACCCCACACATATATATTAAGTTAACAAGATTACCTACGACTGGTAATTAAGCAAGAAAAACATGGCGTTTGAGCTCTTGTAGGTGCTTTGCCCGGGTGCTGTTAGGTGCTTGTGGGTACTTGTAGGTGCTTGTGGGTATTTGTAGGTGCTTGTGGGTACTTGTAGGTACTTGTGGGTACTAGTGGGTGCTTGTAGGTACTTGTGGGTGCTTGTAGGTACTTGTGGGTGCTTGTAGGTACTTGTGGGTGCTTGTAGGTACTTGTGGGTGCTTGTAGGTACTTGTGGGTGCTTGTAGGTACTTGTGGGTGCTTGTAGGTGCTTGTAGGTGCTTGTAGGTGCTTGTAGGTGCTTGTAGGTACTTGTGGGTGCTTGTAGGTACTTGTGGGTGCTTGTAGGTACTTGTAGGTACTTGTGGGTGCTTGTAGGTACTTGTGGGTGCTTGTAGGTGCTTGTGGGTGCTTGTAGGTACTTGTAGGTACTTGTGGGTACTTGTAGGTACTTGTGGGTACTTGTAGGTACTTGTGGGTACTTGTAGGTACTTCTGGGTACTTGTAGGTACTTGTGGGTACTTGTAGGTACTTGTGGGTACTTGTGGGTACTTGTGGGTACTTGTAGGTACTTGTGTGTACTTGTAGGTACTTGTAGGTACTTGTGGGTGCTTGTAGGTACTTGTGGGTGCTTGTGGGTACTTGTGGGTGCTTGTGGGTACTTGTGGGTGCTTGTGGGTACTTGTGGGTGCTTGTGGGTACTTGTGGGTGCTTGTGGGTACTTGTGGGTATTTGTAGGTACTTGTGGGTATTTGTAGGTACTTGTGGGTGCTAGTAGGTACTTGTGGGTATTTGTAGGTACTTGTGGGTATTTGTAGGTACTTGTGGGTACTTGTAGGTACTTGTGGGTACTTGTAGGTACTTGTGGGTACTTGTAGGTACTTGTGGGTACTTGTAGGTACTTGTGGGTACTTGTAGGTACTTGTAGGTACTTGTGGGTGCTTGTAGGTACTTGTGGGTGCTTGTAGGTACTTTGCCTCCTCCATAGGATTAACATTACACTAAGTTTTGGAAGCTCGTAACTCTGGTTATATTCTAGGAAAGCGGTACTTCTCTTAGATAAGACTTCATACTGCTCTTAATGTATAAGGAGGGTTTTTGTTTGGATGTAGTCTTTTTGTATTGTATTAATTGTTTCGAAAAACTTCCACAGAACTATAAATCGGGCCCTCAAAATGTGGTTAAAATTTCAAAAAGATCCACCCATTAGTTTATTTTATAAAAAATAAAGTTGCTAAGGGTGGTTTTCATTTGCATAAAATTAGTCAGTGTTTTTGGGGAAAAAGTTAAATTTTCTCATAGAAATAACATGGAGTTTTTCTCAAATTTTGAAATGAAATATTCGTTTGTTACATTTGGGAACGGTTTTATATCAAAATATAAACCTTTTTATAGGACCATTTTTAAGCTTTTTGAGAAAAATTAAGTTTAAGTGCTAAATTTCATGTTTTTTAATCTAGCTTTGACTTAAGTTGTTGCAGCCTATATCAAAAGTAAATAGATATCAAAAAGTTAATAGCTTTAAGTCAATCATACCTTCCCGCCTGCATGCTATGTAAAATGAGTATCGAGTATCACGTGGCTTGCTTGTAACCAATAGGATGTTCGCATGACGTCATAGAAGCGACAAGAGATATTGGAAAGCAGTACAAATTACTGAGCATCATGGGAGTAAATTTAGGGCAATATCATTGGTAGCCGCGCTTACGTGATGGAAAATGGCGCCGTAGTAGTGCGGGTAATTGCTGAATTATGGTAAATTATATTAAAATACTAAAGTCTAAAACTGTATCTAGTTTCATAATGCCGCGAAAAAAACGATTTTAGTTTCGCCTTCGGTATCAACCCAGTGCAATTTTTATCTGAAACCTACGAATAATACCGCATACTCTTCCATCATGTTGCAAACAAACGTTTTCAAACGTCCTTGGCTCTCCCAACATTGTAGTACTCTTTTACGTTCATCTTTTTGTTTCACGAATTCGTCATAATCATATTCCTTATCCATTTTTCATATTACTATTTTATCACATTCATAGGCAATCACATGTAGTCTTCACAGATTTTGTACTAGGCCTAGGCTATACTGTTACAGTCTCACAGCAGACAGCTGATTGAAATTACCTTTAGAACGCATGCGCGTCGATTAAACCTTCAACAACCCGCACTACTTTGTCTGAGCGGCGCGACACTAGATACGTTAGGTACATGTCAAGTGGTTCCCTAGGTGCTACGCCATTTGTGCGCTGCCGCGGAATAGGAGCAGGAATCTCAACTTTCATAACGCGCCCATGCCGGGGAGATATTAACTTCTTGTTTATAATCTATTTACTTCTGCCTATATGTACTGTTGGACTTACGTCGTTTTACCGGGGATAAAGCCGAGAAGAAAGCCACTCTTGCACTTACGCTGTTTTACCAAGGACTTTTATCTGATTTTATTCTCTTTCGTTGCAAAAACTGAATGATTTTTTCGTAACTAAACTAGATTAACGATTACAGGTAATTAAGCTAGATTAATGATTACAGATAATTAAGCTAGATTAACGATTACAGGTAATTAAGCTAGATTAACGAATACAGGTAATTAAGCTAGATTGACGATTACAGGTAATTAAGCTAGATTGACGATTACAGCTAATTAAGCTAGATTAGCGATTACAGCTCAAGCAGTGAGGATTGAAGTTATGTAATAGATGCTTGGTCAGTTCAAAAGCTTTAACTAATGAAAGTACAACGCGCTAAAACGTTTTCTCTCCTAAGGTTTTTAAACAATTTTAATTAATATTAAGACTGAAGTAACAGATATTAATCAAAACGCGTCTTGGATTTAATCAAGACCTAAAAAGTATCGATAAGAACAAGGTTAATCACTTGACTGAATGCGCAGATATTGAAACTTTTTTTTAATAAAACTTACATGTTTAAGAAAGTAATGTTCCATCACCCTATTCCATTGAATAAACTTACTTTACTGGTAGTAAATTTTTTCCCTCTCAATAATTTGAAAAATTTACTTATCTCGGGTTTTCGAGCACAATTCCATTCCCCGAAAACATTTTATAACTACATTTATTATCACTTTTAAGAGTTTTCGTGTGGAAAATACATACACGAGTACACGTAACAATGACAAAACCATTTAGGGTAGTCTGCTTTAGCCTCTGCTGCGCCAGATACGAAGAAGGAGGATGTATAGTTGAATACCCTCTTGATAGAAGTACGCCTTGTCGCCCATAGATATATTAAAAGGGTAGATACACAATTCAATGGGAGGTCGACGCGGAAGGGGCAACGAGCAGACAGCCGCTATTTTCTGGGGGTAGCCGTATATAACGCCATCTATCGGGGATAAATTAGCGGCCAAAATTGGAACTATCATAAGGATGAGTGGCACTCTATGTTAACTCCCTATAGGGCATAATAAGTCAAACCCTCGGAGATGCCATTACTCCATTTTATACGAGCTAAGAGCGGAAAAACGTATTTTATAAATTTTAGACCTGTAAAATCTTTTAAAAAACACTTGGAACTTGTATTTCTACTTACTTTCGAGGAAATACCACCGTTTTCTGAAGGTAAGAGTCTTTTTTTATACATTTATTAGTAATAAAAACATTAAGGCGAGCTAAGCCTTGGTCATGGCCATAATGTAGATTTGCACATAGAGGCTAATCACTAATCTGCCGTGTTTTACAAGACCAAGGCTTAGCTCGCCTTAATGTTTTTATTACTAATAAATGTATAAAAAAAGACTCTTACCTTCAGAAAACGGTGGTATTTCCTCGAAAGTAAGTAGAAATACAAGTTCCAAGTGTTTTTTAAAAGATTTTACAGGTGTAAAATTTATAAAATACGTTTTCCGCTCTTAGCTCGTATAAAATGGAGTAATGGCATCTCCGAGGGTTTGACTTATTATGCCCTATAGGGGGTTAACATAGAGTGCCACTACTCTAAGCTCATCCTTTAATTTAGTTTCGAAAGTTACCGATAGATGGCGTTTTATACGGCTACCCCCAGAAAATAGCGGCTGTCTGCTCGTTGCCCCTTCCGCGTTTTTTCGTTAAGCCTAAGCCAGCGAAGTGGATCTAGACCCTTTATAGTTTTACTATATCTATGTTGTCGCCTTGTGCTATTCTCATGCCTTGTCTCTCGCTGGCCTCGTCACCAAGGCAAGAGCCCACTCAATTACGCGTTAAGCTGCTCGAGAATTCTGTGTGAATTACTTTTTAAGGTATTCGTCAGCAAATAGTAATTGTTTTTGTGAGCATTCCTCGCCTTGAAAACTTTTCTACCAAATGCTACCAGAAGTCTCTGGGGATACTAAAAATACATTTACTATAGGAAGATTCGCAGCGACAAGTTTAAAATCCCATATTCTTTTAAAAACCGTTAATACATTATCCTTGTTCCTGAAGATATACAGACTAAGTAGCAGAGTCGAGCCACAGCGTCGTAGATCACGCGACTCGGTGAACGCAGGCTATTTTGCAAAATAACCAAGTCAGAATTTTCAGGCTACGACCGCGCTTAAGTTAATAATTACAACAAAGAAAATCAAAAAATTACGAATATCATGCACGCCCCTACTGCTTGCGCACCATAGAAACGCCATGGCATAGAACCGTGTAAATAGAATGTTTCTTAGTGATTGTTCCAGTAAATAAAGCCTTAATTATTATTATTACCATTGTCTGTCGTACAACTGCTATAGACCCTTTCTACGTAAAAAAAGAGATGTCAATCCTCAGTATCGGGACATACAGGGGTTGACCCCTCGCCGTCTCTGCTCCATTTATGATCTTTCCATCGAGCGAGATGGAAGGCAAAGTTTTACCCCCGTGTCTTTCCCTCTAAGATATGTCGAGGTGATCTATTACACAATTTAGTTTAACCAAGTGTAAAAATCATAACGTCCCTATTGAATGTGCTGCCATTGTTGAAATTTGCACTAAAATTAACAAAAGGTTTCACTATGGAGCGTACAGGGCATGAACGGGAGGATATGTTAGCAACTTATTAACGACACAATGTCATACACGTACTCTCTTAAAAGTGATAATAAATGTAGTTATAAAATGTTTTCGGGGAATGGAATTGTGCTCGAAAACCCGAGATAAGTAAATTTTTCAAATTATTGAGAGGGAAAAAATTTACTACCAGTAAAGTAAGTTTATTCAATGGAATAGGGTGATGGAACATTACTTTCTTAAACATGTAAGTTTTATTAAAAAAAAGTTTCAATATCTGCGCATTCAGTCAAGTGATTAACCTTGTTCTTATCGATACTTTTTAGGTCTTGATTAAATCCAAGACGCGTTTTGATTAATCTCAGATATGATTTGATCCGAATGTGTATCACAAAAAAGCATCTGATCTGAAGTGAAAATGGCTCTCAACTGTTTAACTGATAGCTGAAGTCAACCAAAGATATTTGATCTGTTCGGATCACAAATCAGATAACTGTGTTCGGTTTAAAGCACTACGCGTGACCAGGGTCAGAAGCATAGAAACATAAAGAAGGGGACAGGAGGGCGTTCCACCAAAGACCTAATGATGTACACTTAAGTAGAATGATTCCCTTATGATAATACGGACATAATTAAATTTTATTAAAAGGTGTTTAACCCTAAATATTATTATGAAGATAAAAGAGATAAAATAACACGGAACTAATTTTAGTTTTGGAGTCTTTTGTATTTTCATTCCCAATATAGACTATTTGATAAGTTTTTTCTAATCAGTTAAATATCTTAGTATTAGTTCCGCAATTAGGTTCACTTTGAAGTGGGTTAAGAAATTTGATAAAATGGATTCAACGGGAAGGATGCATATTATTTAGAGGTGGCCGATACTAGGCTTAACCCGATACCGATCGATACCGGTACAAACATGAACCGATACCGATATTAACTCACTATGATCCAAAACCCGATACTTCAACCGATACCGATATGGTATCGGTTCATCCCTAGAGTAGTAGGCGCGTACTAAGAAAGATTTTCGCTTATTAGTTGTTAGATAAACTGAATTCAGGCACTATTTATATAAATGAGAACTCGTCACTATTGAAATTCATAGAAATGAGATATTATCACCATCATTACATTACTATAAGACCTAAAATGTCATGTAGCGCCATATAACTTCTTTTAAACGAGTATCGGTTTAGTATCGGTATCGAACCAACCGATCCGATACTATCGGGAAACCCTGAGTATCGGTGCCGATACCGATATGGTATCGGTACCGGTTCATCCCTAATATTATTCTTTAAAACCTTGTCTTTGACCAACTTGATCATTTTCACTGAGGAATTAACCACACTAGATTACTCAGAGTGCAATACCAGAATTGACCCTCGTTACAGAAGCTATAGTAAGCAAATACCATTTTAGCGCCCAAGTAGAGGTAGTTTAAATATTTTAAATTAACTACGTATAACCAAGAAGAAATATACCTTTAAGAAGACTTAAATACGTTAGATTTTAGGCTTATATTCTTACGCCGGTGTGAGTGGACAAGTAAGCCCCACCCCTTTTATGTCCGTCATTTCTCTGCGTTTCCCATTGGATTCTGTGGTCATACAGAAGCGAATGACGTATTTATCGAGTATATAGTTTCGTAATGTGATTAGACACGAAAATAACTATGCTCTAAGAGATAGGCGTAGTAGCGTTCAATTTCGGCTAAAATACGACTTTCGAGCTTCAAATGTGTTTTTACTTGAAAAAGGAAAATAAACAACGTTTCTAAAACGAAAAATTAAACTGGAAGTGTGAATGTGTGATGACGTCACAACTATTAGGCTTTTGTAGAAAAAGACCAGTAGCTCAAGACCAAGCTAGGGGGATAATCGCGTTTTGTAATAAAACGTTGAAATTTAGGACAGAAAGGGGGATCGGCAGGGACCCTTCGAGGGTGTTAATTCGGCACTAGTTCCATTTTATAAACCATCAATATAACTACTAGGAAATTCCACTACAATTTCGTGTTTGCGTCGATGAGCTATGTCTAATGGTGTTTCTCCGTCTTTATTTTTTAAATGGGATTTAGCGCCGCGTTCTAGTAACAATTTCACGACATCAACGTGACCATCATAAGTGGCACAGTGCATTGGCGTTTCACCGTCTTCATTCTTTAAATCGTAATTAGCGCCGCGTTCTATTAACAATTTCACGACATCAACGTGGCCCCTATAAGCGGCAATGTGCATTGGCGTTTCACCCGTGTCATTCTTTAGATCGTAATTAGCGCCGCGTTCTATTAACAATTTCACGACATCAACGTGGCCCCTATAAGCGGCAATGTGCATTGGCGTTTCACCCGTGTCATTCTTTAAATCGTAATTAGCGCCGCGTTCTAGTAACAATTTCACGACATCAACGTGGCCCCTATAAGCGGCAATGTGCATTGGCGTTTCACCCGTGTCATTCTTTAGATCGTAATTAGCGCCGCGTTCTATTAACAATTTCACGACATCAACGTGGCCCCTATAAGCGGCAATGTGCATTGGCGTTTCACCCGTGTCATTCTTTAGATCGTAATTAGCGCCGCGTTCTATTAACAATTTCACGACATCAACGTGGCCCCTATAAGCGGCAATGTGCATTGGCGTTTCACCCGTGTCATTCTTTAGATCGTAATTAGCGCCGCGTTCTATTAACAATTTCACGACATCAACGTGGCCCCTATAAGCGGCAATGTGCATTGGCGTTTCACCCGTGTCATTCTTTAGATCGTAATTAGCGCCGCGTTCTATTAACAATTTCACGACATCAACGTGGCCCCTATAAGCGGCAATGTGCATTGGCGTTTCACCCGTGTCATTCTTTAAATCGCAATTAGCGCCGCGTTCTAGAAACAATTTCACGACATCAACGTGGCCCCCATCAGCGGCAATGTGCATTGGCGTTTGACCCGTGTGACTCTTTACATCGTAATTAGCGCCGCGTTCTATTAACAATTTCACGACATCAACGTGGCCCCTATAAGCGGCACAGTGCATTAGCGTTTCACCCCATTTATTCTTTAAATCGTAATTAGCGCCGCGTTCTATTAACAATTTCACAACATCAACGTGGCCCTCATCAGCGGCACTGTGCATTGGCGTTTGACCCGTGTGACTCTTTAAATCGTAATTAGCACCGCGTTCTATTAACAATTTCACGACATCAACGTGGCCCCTATAAGCGGCACATTGCATTGGCGTTTCACCCGTGTCATTCTTCAAATCGCAATTAGCGCTGCGTTCCAGAAACAATTTCACGACATCAACGTGGCCCCCATAAGCGGCAATGCGCAATAGCGTTTGACCCGTGTGACTCTTTAAATCGTAATTAGCGCCGCGTTCTATTAACAATTTCACGACAACAACGTGGCCCCTATTAGCGGCACAGTGCATTAGCGTTTCACCCCATTTATTCTTTAAATCGTAATTAGCTCCGCGTTCTATTAACAATTTCACGACATCAACGTGGCCCCTATTAGCGGCACTGTGCATTGGCGTTTCACCCGTGTCATTCTTTAAATCGCAATTAGCGCCGCGTTCTAGAAACAATTTCACGACATCAACGTGGCCCCCATCAGCGGCAATGTGCATTGGCGTTTGACCCGTGTGACTCTTTACATCGTAATTAGCGACGCGTTCTATTAACAATTTCACGACATCAACGTGGCCCCCACAAGCGGCATAGTGCATTGGCGTTTCACTGTCGTCATTCCTTAAATCGTAATTAATAACAAGTTGGAAAAGCCAAAATATTACCTCTCCGAGTGGAAATGACTATCACTACCCCTTAAACAACCTAAATATATGCATCTATCGCTTTTTTTAATTCTTTGCAAGTGCTGGAATTCAATTTTAAAATAGTCAATTGTTCAGGCCTTTTCAATATCTCTCAATTGCTGTGGAAACTCTACTCTCTCGCTATACCTTAACCGTATTCTTAGTCTACCAGTATGATTTGTAACATTTGTCCATATCAAAGTTGAATCATACCTCGCCACACAAAAAGCAAATGTCCCCAAAACATGGAAGCCACAACCCAATCACACATAAGCTAGGTTCCCACTTAACCAAAATAATTATTAAACAGTTAAATACTCACAAAGATTGGCAAAATCAATCTCCTTCAGTAATACGTAGCGCTTAAATATATTATTTCCGAACAAAATTAATCGAGCAAATTTAACGTTTAACTTCTGCCTTTGAAATTCTATCATCAAAGAGTGATTCAACTGTTTAAAAAAAGGTTTTTTTCGCAAATAGGGCGCTATCATATCAACCGCAATTCCGTCATATTTAAAAAATATACATTGCCGACACTTTTTTAGACACAATAGTGGAAGTTTTAGCCTCATTTAAAACATGTAAAACATTATCTCATCTACAAATAGCTTACACATTTTTTTTTACCAATACCTAGCCGTTTGGATTTTTCTAAGGCAATCTTAGCACCAAAATATTTTTTGACACAAATTAAATGTTCTATATTCTTCATTTTTGAAAATATATTTTTAAGCGTTTATAATGATTACTCTCTACACCTACACTAATCTTACACAATCAAGGAGTATAAATCCACTAGTGGAAGCGGTGTTTTTATTGAAAATATATATTTTTAAGCGTTTGCCATGATTACGCTCTACAGCTACACTAATCTTACACAAACAAGGAGTACTATAAACCCACTACTGGAAGCGGTATTTTTATTCAAACGTAAAACAATTTCGCTTAAGTTTATCATCTCTAGGCATCGTTAAAAATGACTCTATCACTCCTAGGTAACTGTATGCACAGGAGTTTACGACATTGTAACTCAAATTCATCTGATTATGTTTTAACAAGGTTAAATCTAACTGGGAGTAAGATGAAAGGAGTAGAAGCTTATCTGTCTTAGGAAATATGAAATTTTATCTTAACAGTTCGTTAAATCGTAAGTTTATAACGAAAAAACGCGGAAGGGGAAAACGAGCAGACAACAGCGATTTTTGGGGGTATAAGAGCGCCATCTGTCGTCCGTGCCAAAGTTGAACTTCCTCTCGAAACGCAATGAGAAAGTGGATAAAATAATGCCATCAGCTATTTAACTGCGTCGATATATTTAACGACTTGACCCATGACATGCGCTTAACACTGGCTTTTATGAATCCTATTTAATGTTGGATGCTAGGAAACTTGGTACACGTAACAGTCTGTACTAGTACCCAAGCATCCTTCAATAAACGCCTGGCAACATTGTGGTACGCATGGTACAACTAAAAACTAGGATGTGTATTTATCTTTCGACTCACTCTAAGCCTTTAAGCCCTCATTACAGAGGATTTGAAACACTATCGTAATTCCTAGTGTCTCGAATCTCTACGTTCCTGTCCATTATGAACAGTGCTGAGAGAATGATACATCAGAAAGAGCCATTCAAATCGAATTGCCGAAAATATTATCCATATTTTCATTTCATATAACAGAGAAAACAAATTATTATGGTTCTGAGAGGAGCTTCCCATTTTGGTTGTTGTTCTCAAAAATATATCGCAATGCACTGGCCTTGTTGGATATAGGAGACAATGAAGGAAATATATCACAATGCGTGGGCCTTGATAGATACAGGAGGCAATGTAGGAAATATAACGCAATGCACGGGCCTAAATAGATATAAGAGACAATGTAGGAAATATAACGCAATGCACGGGCCTTGATTGATATAGGAGGCAATGATTTAACGACTTCGGTACTTGGGTTTATCTTTAATATTTAAATAATTATAATTATTTTTAATTATTTTAATCGCCAGTAAATAAATTTAAAAATAGTTAAATCGTTTAAAATAAAGTTGTTCCTATTATCTTTCGAAACTTTGCTAATATTGACGTTTAAAGTGAAGGGTACCCCTCTAGCCCGCTTTTTTCAAATTTTGGGGTATATATACGATTCGTTTCCATAATAATAATAATAGATAAAAACGCATTCGCGTGAACCGATGGTGGAAGCCCTGCCATTGGGAGGCTAGACGTTTCTCGTAACCCTAGCCGATCGCCGCGTATATCTTGAAACCAATAATAGATAAAAACGCATTCGCGTGAACCGATGGTGGAAGCCCTGCCATTGGGAGGCTAGACGTTTCTCGTAACCCTAGCCGATCGCCGCGTATATCTTGAAACCAAACGATGACGAAGGAAAAGAAGCCAGAATGGACTGACTGGCGTCCATGTGGAATGGACAAAGACCTGAAGATGGTGGTGCATAGAAGCTGGTGTCAATGTGGAATTGACGAAGAACAGAAGATGGTGGTGCATAGAAGCTGGTGTCAATGTGGAATTGACGAAGAACAGAAGATGGTGGTGCATAGAAGCTGGTGTCAAGGTGAAATTGACGAAGAACAGAAGATGGTTGTGCTTGGAAGCTAGCAAGTACAGACTAGTGTCCATGTGGAGTGGACGAAAACCAAAGCTGGTGGTGTTGGAACTAAGTAGAATAGCCAGAGAAAACAAACCCAAATTTCCGTGAACTGTCAATGCAGTCCGGAAATTGGGAACACGTTTGCTCCGTTACGCAAACTGCGAACGCGGTCACGTGGGGTCTGACAGACAGACAGACACACAGACACGGCCGGTGTAATACCTCTCCGTGACGTCATCGTCACTCGGAGAGGTAAAAACTGTCATTGTAGACAAAGACGGGAAAGTGTAAAAGATAAGTGTAGAAAATGAATTGCCAGAAGTAACAGATATTAAAATTTTTACTTTTGAAGACATGATCATAAAACATCGATTATTTTAAAAAATTCTTATCTTAGTTTTTTCACCAAATTTCATTACACTCAATATATTTTTCTACATTATTTACACAAGTATTTTGCTCTATATAATAGTTCCAGAAAACAAGTTGGGAAAGCCAAAATATTACCTCTCCGAGTGGAGATGACTATCACTACCCCTTAAACAACCTAAATATATGCATCTATCGCTTTTTTTAATTCTTTGCAAGTGCAGGAATTGAATTTTAAAATAGTCTATTGTTCAAGCCTTTTCAATATCTCTCAATTGCTGTGGAAACTCTACTCTCTCGCTATACCTCAACCGCATTCTTAGTCTACCAGTATGATTTGTAACATTTGTCCATATCAAAGCTGAATCATACCTTGCCACACAAAAAGCAAATGTGCCCAAATCATGGAAGCCACAACCCAATCACACATAAGCTAGGCTCCCACTTAACCAAAATAATTATTAAACAGTTAAATACTCACAAAGGTTGGCAAAATCAATCTCCTTCAGTAATACGTAAGGCTTAATTATATTATTTGCCGAACAAAATTAATCGAGCAAATCTAACACTTAACTTCTTCCTTCGAAATTCTATCAAAGAATGATTCAACTGTTTAAAAAAAGGTTTTTTTCGCAAATAGGGCGCTATCATATCAACCGCAATTCCGTCATATTTAAAAAATATACATGGCCAACACTTTTTTAGACACAATAGTGGAAGTTTTAGTCTCATTTAAAACATGTAAAACAATTATCTCATCTACAAATAGCTTACACATGTCTTTTTTTACCAATATCTAGCCGTTTGGATTTTTCTAAAGCAATCTTACCACCAAAATATTTTTTGATATAGAATAAATGTTCTATGTTCTTCATTTTTGAAAATATATTTTTTAGCGTTTGTAATGATTACTCTCTACACCTACACTAATCTAACAAGGAGTATAAATCCACTAGTGGAAGCGGTGTTTTTATTGAAAATATATTTTTTAAGCATTAAATCTAACTGGGAGTAATATGAAAGGAGTAGAAGCTTATCTGTCTTAGGAAATATGAAATTTTATCTTAACAGTTCGTTAAATCATAAGTTTATAACGAAAAAACGCGGAAGGGGAAAACGAGCAGACAACAACGATTTTTGGGGGTAGAAGTTTAAGAGCGCCATCTGTCGTCCGTGCCAAAGTTGAACTTCCACTCGAAAGGCAATGGGAAAGTGGATAAAATAATGCCATCAGCTATTTAACTGCGTCGATATATTTAACGACTTGACCCATGACATGCCCTTAACACTGGCTTCTATGAATCCTATTTATTCTTGGATGCTAGGAAACTTGGTAGACGTAACAGTCTGTACCAAGTACCCAAGCATCCTTCAATAAACGCCTGGCAACATTGTGGTACGCATGGTACAACTAAAAAATAGGATGTGTATTTATCTTTCGACTCACTCCAAGCCTTTAAGCCCTCAATACAGAGGATTTGAAACACTATCGTAATTCCTAGTGTCTCGAATCTCTACGTTCCTGTCCATTATGAACAGTGCTGAGAGAATGATACATCAGAAAGAGCCATTCAAATCGAATTACCGAAAATATTATCCATATTTTCATTTCATATAACTGAGAAAACAAATTATTATGGTTCTGAGAGGACCTTCCCATTTTGGTTGTTGTTCTCAAAAATATATCGCAATGCACGGGCCTCGATAGATATTGGAGGCAATGAACGAAATATATCACAATGCATGGGCCTTGATAGATACAGGAGGCAATGTAGGAAATATAACGCAATGCACGGGCCTAAAAAGATATAAGAGACAATGTACGAAATATAACGCAATGCACGGGCCTTGATAGATATAGGAGGCAATGATTTAACGACTTCGGTACTTGGGTTTATCTTTAATATTTAAATAAATATAATTATTTTTAATTATTTTAATCGCCAGTAAATAACTTTAAAAATAGTTAAATCGTTTAAAATAAAGTTGTTCCTATTATCTTTCGAAACTTTGCTAATATTGACGTTTAAAGTGAAGGGTACCCCTGTTGCCCGCTTTTTTCAAATTTTGGGGTATATATACGTTTCGATTCCATTATAATAATAGATAAAAACGCATTCGCGTGAACCTTTGGTGGAAGCCCTGCCATTGGGAGGCTAGACGTTTCTCGTAACCCTAGCCGATCGCCGCGTATATCTTAAAACCAAATAATAGATAAAAACGCATTTGCGTGAACCGATGGTGGAAGCCCTGCCATTGGGAGGCTAGACGTTTCTCGTAACCCTAGCCGATCGCCGCGTATATCTTGAAACCAAACGATGACTGGTGTCCATGTGGAATGGACAAAAGACCTGAAGATGGTGGTGCTTTGAAGCTGGTGTCAATGTGGAATTGACGAAGAACAGAAGATGGTGGTGCATAGAAGCTGGTGGCAATGTGGAATTGACGAAGAACAGAAGATGGTGGTGCATAGAAGCTGATGTCAATGTGGAATTGACGAAGAACAGAAGATGGTAGTGTATAGAAGCTGGTGTCAATGTGGAATTGACGAAGAACAGAAGATGATGGTGCATAGAAGCTGGAGTCAAGGTGAAATTGACGAAGAACAGAAGTTGGTGGTGCTTGGAAGCAAGCACGTACAGACTAGTGTCCATGTGGGATGGACAAAGACTAGCAGATTGTGGTCCTTAGAAGCCAGTTAGTAAAGACTGGTGTTGGTAGATGAATGACCAAATTTCCGTGAACCGCGAACGCGTTCCGGAAATCGGGTATTTATTTGCTCCGATTTGTAAACTGCGAACGCGGTCACGTGGGGCGTGACAGACAGACAGACACACGCACGTCCAGTGTAATACCTCTCCGTGACATACGTCACTCGGAGAGGTAAACAAGTTGGAAAACCAAAATATTACCTCTCCGAGTCTAAAGGAGGACTACTTACAAACTTATTTACCCAGATATGGAAATGTTTCTTTTTTTATGAGCAAATAGTGAAGTTAAAATTTATGAAATATTAAAGCAGTATACAAAGCATAGCAAATATACTGTAAATCAGACGATATTTTACATCCAATAAGGATATACTTGTACACATTAAAATCATCCGATGGGGGAAAAACGGGAAATGAAGAGATAAAACTTTGGAGGGATATTACCTTTACGTGTTTGTAAAGGCCCAATTTTCTACTCCTCAACTGTATACCCTCTATGTTCAAAGCCATATTCACAACAGGGTTGCCATGTAAACACTATCCTCTCGTTTCACCTCAACGATTTTCTTAGTTTGTCAACATGACTGTTAACGTTACATAACACCAAAGCTAATTTGTGGCTACACACACTGAAGGTAAATGCGCACCATAAAAAGCATGAAAACACGAAGCTATAATCCGATTGCGATCAGACCTTTCTCTGATCTGGGCTGCGTTCAGCAGAGCTCACCAAAAAAGACAGCGGATTTGGAAAACGTTTACCTGTGAGCTCTTTCGTCATATCTTTTCTCCGGTCATCGGTGTTTTAAAAATGACGCTAGCGCAATAAAGCGTGCAAGGTACCAAGGCTTAACAAAAATTGTATGATAACATATTTTAAGAGATAGATAACAACAACTTTTATAATTAAAATTAGAAACTAACATGTCTCTTAAACTTCTCGCGTGATCAACTTGTTTCACGCTAATTAAATAGCTCTAGTACCATCATAATCAGCAAGAGCTTTTTGTATTAATTCCTCCATGCTTTTTTCGCCAAGCTGAGAACTACGCGTTTTACGTCACGTTATCCAAAACCCGACTATTTTCCTTGAAGACCGTGCTGGCTCAGCGCTGAGCACCGTGACGTCTAAATTCAATAACAAAATCCCGTTCTGTAGGACACTGCTAACAGCGCTGAGCTCTGCTGAACGCGGCCCAGATTTCCACCATGATTATAAAGTCTAAGCCTAATTATTTAAAAGTGTATTTAACTTTCGGCTCACTCTGAACCGTTAATGTCTCTGTATTACAGAAACGAAAACCAAACCCAAGCGTTTACTTTTTGGTTCAATAGGCCTATTGACAAATAAAAGTTCATTTGACCAATATGGATGCGTTCTTCTTGAAATCACTTTAGAAAAAATTATGCTATAAACAGATGTAGTATAGCTTAAGTAATATATAAACATCGATTTCAAATAATAATAATAAAAAATATTTTTGGGATATCAAAATGAAACAGAGCTTTATAGCTACAAAACCACTAAAGGCATCGAAATTACGAAAAATATTTCCATATATTAATTATACATTATGAGAAAACCAAATATTAAGGTTTTGTAGGATTTTTTTCCACAAAACAAAGCGAACTGCTAACGCGGTGCACTAACGGACGGACACACACAGAATAAACATAGGCTGCTTTTTAACTCTTTCCGTTTTAATTTTGAGTTGAGAAACTAGATTATCTTAAATATTAAAACAAGGAGTATAAACCTATTAGTGGAAACAGTATTTTTATTCAAATATGAAACAATCCCGCTTATGTTTATTATCTCTGGACATTGGTAAAAATTCACTCCATTACTCCTAGGTATTCACAGAATTATAGTTCTTTATAACTGAAATTCATCTGATTATGTTTTAAAAAATATTTTTCCTTATCATTGTGGTGTTTCGCGACGGTAAAAAATATTTAAATACGCCGCTAATAAAATATATAGTTTCAACTTCTTAATTCTTTAAGAAAAGAAATTTAAAACACCCAAGGAGTATGAACAGAGGTGTGGAAGTTTCAAAGATGGCCGTGGATTGAAAACATCTTTCTAATTGTGTACCAACAACGCGAATGTGCCCAAAACACACTTACGATAGTATCGCACTTACCAACCGTTACCTCTCTAACTGAGACAGTAGAGAGTTTAAGCATCCCCTAAACGCGTACGTGTAGCTACCTTCCACAGTGCATTAGACCAATGCATTGTCAAAGGTGGCTACACGTACGCGTATAGGGGATGCTTAAACTCTCTATTGACACAAGGTGGTGCATTTTTTATTTATCCTAATTCAACTCCTCTACTCCGTCTCTATTAACATCAATACTCGACCTATTTTAATTTTCTAGAGTTTCCATGATTAGTAATACAGTGGGCGAAATTCTTAAATACTCGCTCTATATTAACTATGAAATGTGTACAGTGTATCGACTTTATACGCAATCTTCATTACTCGTCCTATATTAACTTTGACTATATGGTTTTAGTTAGCACAGATTTTTCTTAAATAATTAAATAAATATAATTAATATTAAATATTTTCTTCGTTAGTTGTTCGCCTTATTGAGCGTTACATCGTTTTAAAAAAGAATAATTAAACAACCTTGAGAGACTTGACTAATATTGACGTTTGGAATGAAGCATACTCCGGTTGCTCGCCTTACTCAAATAGGTAGTATATAACGGTGTCGAACTACAGCTAAAAGCAAGAACAACCGCAATTGCGTGAACCTTGGAGGAAGACCCCTCCATTGGAAGGCTAGACGTTTCTCGTAACCCTAGCCGATCGCCGCGTATGTCTTAACCTTAAGGATGATGGTGGTGTTAGAAGCCAGGTGTACAGACTGGTGTTCATGTGGAATGGACAAAGACGAGAAGGTGGTGGTGTTAGAAGCCAGGTGTACAGACTGGTGTTCATGTGGAATGGACAAAGACGAGAAGGTGGTGGTGTTAGAAGCCAGGTGTACAGACTGGTGTCCATGTGGAATGGACAAAGACGAGAAGGTGGTGGTGTTAGAAGCCAGTAAGTACAGACTGGTGTCCATGTGGAATGGGCGAAAGACTAGAAGAAGGTGGTGTTTAGAAGCCAGTAAGTACAGACTGGTGTCCATGTGGAATGGGCGAAAGACTAGAAGATGGTGGTGTTTAGAAGCCAGTAAGTTCAGACTGGTGTCCATGTGGGGTGAACAAATGAACAGAGTTGTTAGACAGGCAATACAATTTCCGGGACCGTAAATGCGGTCTGGAAATTGAATACACGTTTGCTCCGATTTGCAAACTGCGAACGCGGTCACGTGGGTGTAACAACGGACAGACACACACACAGACACACACACAGACAGACACACAGACACGTCGAAATTAGAACCTCTCCGTGACATACGTCACTCGGAGAGGTAACAAGGAGTATAAACCTATTAGTGGAAACAGTATTTTTATTCAAATATGAAACAATCCCGCTTATGTTTATTATCTCTGGACATTGGTAAAAATTCACTCCATTACTCCTAGGTATTCACAGAATTTTAGTTCTTTATAACTGAAATTCATCTGATTATGTTTTAAAAAAATATTTTTCCTTATCATTGTGGTGTTTCGCGACGGTAAAAAATATTTAAATACGCCGCTAATAAAATATATAGTTTCAACTTCTTAATTCTTTAAGAAAAGAAATTTAAAACACCCAAGGAGTATGAACAGAGGTGTGGAAGTTTCAAAGATGGCCGTGGATTGAAAACATCTTTCTAATTGTGTACCAACAACGCGAATGTGCCCAAAACACACTTACGATAGTATCGCACTTACCAACCGTTACCTCTCTAACTGAGACAGTGACACAACAAACTGCATTTTTTATTTATCCTAATTCAACTCCTCTACTCCGTCTCTATTAACATCAATACTCGACCTATTTTAATTTTCTAGAGTTTCCATGATTAGTAATACAGTGGGCGAAATTCTTAAATACTCGCTCTATATTAACTATGAAATGTGTACAGTGTATCGACTTTATACGCAATCTTCATTACTCGTCCTATATTAACTTTGACTATATGGTTTTAGTTAGCACAGATTTTTCTTAAATAATTAAATAAATATAATTAATATTAAATATTTTCTTCGTTAGTTGTTCGCCTTATTGAGCGTTACATCGTTTTAAAAAAGAATAATTAAACAACCTTGAGAGACTTGACTAATATTGACGTTTGGAATGAAGCATACTCCGGTTGCTCGCCTTACTCAAATAGGTAGTATATAAGGGTGTCGAACTACAGCTAAAAGCAAGAACAACCGCAATTGCGTGAACCTTGGAGGAAGACCCCTCCATTGGAAGGCTAGACGTTTCTCGTAACCCTAGCCGATCGCCGCGTATGTCTTAACCTTAAGGATGATGGTGGTGTTAGAAGCCAGGTGTACAGACTGGTGTTCATGTGGAATGGACAAAGACGAGAAGGTGGTGGTGTTAGAAGCCAGGTGTACAGACTGGTGTTCATGTGGAATGGACAAAGACGAGAAGGTGGTGGTGTTAGAAGCCAGGTGTACAGACTGGTGTCCATGTGGAATGGACAAAGAAGAGAAGGTGGTGGTGTTAGAAGCCAATAAGTACAGACTGGTGTCCATGTGGAATGGGCGAAAGACTAGAAGATGGTGGTGTTTAGAAGCCAGTAAGTACAGACTGGTGTCCATGTGGAATGGGCGAAAGACTAGAAGATGGTGGTGTTTAGAAGCCAGTAAGTACAAACTGGTGTCCATGTGGAATGGGCGAAAGACTAGATGATGGTGGTGTTTAGAAGCCAGTAAGTTCAGACTGGTGTCCATGTGGGGTGAACAAATGAACAGAGTTGTTAGACAGGCAATACAATTTCCGGGACTGTAAATGCGGTCTGGAAATTGAATACACGTTTGCTCCGATTTGCAAACTGCGAACGCGGTCACGTGGGTGTAACAACGGACAGACACACACACAGACACACACACAGACAGACACACAGACACGTCGAAATTAGAACCTCTCCGTGACATACGTCACTCGGAGAGGTAAAAAGGGAACTTTGGTTTGTTAATTATTAATTGTAATAGTTATCGTTCTGGTCATGCAGTTCATAAATAATATTATATAATTTTTTACTCGTTGAAATACATTGTTGAAGATAATGTCTTTAACAATCTATTTCAAAGGGAGACAAACGACTATCAGCTGGGTATTTAATTTTTATTTTTAATTAAAGTAATAAATATTAGTTGAAGTTTGATAACGTTAGCGATCCCATTGGGACCGTCCATAAACTACGTCACACTCTAATGGGGGGAGGGGGTTTATAAATTTGTGACGGTCCGTGACAAGGGGGAGGGAGGGGTTCTTCGATGCGTGACGTCACATTTAGCATTGATTTTGTTACGAAGTCAGAAGGAGGCAGATTGGCTCTCTTATGTTATAGAAGAAGAAAGACAACATTCCATAGTCCACCGTTACAATAATTTACCAAAATTGTTATTCCATCATCACTTAAATAGTAGAAAATTTGAGCAATTATCTACTATTTACATCTTTATATAGCCAATTTAAATAGCGCATTTAAAATAAACAGCGTAAACTCTCTTATGTCTCTGTTTATTCTCCCCTATTATTTGTGAGGATGAATCAAATCCCCTGCCGATTGAAATGGTTTCGATTCTTTGGCAAATTTTCTAAATCTCAAGCTCGATTAGTCTGTTTTCGGTGACAGTGTCGAAACCTAAAATTTTGCCCCTTTAACTAAGCTTTATGGAACTTTTTTGAACCTTATAAAAGGCATATCCAGACATTAAAATTCTAAAGGTCAATCAGAGTGAAAAAGCTTAAAACGGAAGAGAACTTGAATTTTCAGCCGAGCAAAATATTTCTGAGAGGGCGGCATATCACTCAAGAAATTAATAAAATTAAATTTGTAAATTAAGACAAATCATAGTGCGGAGGGGGGGGGGTTAAAGAAATGTGACGTGGTTTTTAGGGGAGGGGTCTGAGAAAAGCGTGACGAAGCGTGATCTGGGGGGACGGGGGGGTCATGAAATGCTTTTTTTCGCGTGACGTAGTTTATGGACGGTCCCATTCCCATTCCCATCCCAAGGAAAGATTTGATAGTTTAACAACCGAAGCTTAATTTGGCTGCTACAATTCACTTATCATTCAGATATAAAAGCTCACAAAGGTACAAACCAGCTAGTCAGCCATCTTGAAAAATTGCAGAAAGCTTAAACATTAACTAAACACGCAATTTAATTAAAATTAAACTGTTATTTCAGTAAATAAAAGTTAAATTTCAGCTTTTAAGTCTGTTTGCCTCAAAATAAATTTTGAAAAACTACAGGAAATTATCTTTTGGAATGTGCTTTACTTTCTTTATTATAATTATAATTGTTGAGTGACATGAAACAACCAAACCGAATCCGACCCTAAATAGATCGGGACATTTTGGTAATAGAGGTGCCAGTATTTGTAAGAGAAATTCCAAAAAATTACTGTGTAAATTTAAATAAATAATTATTGAATTATAATTATTTGTACGGCAGCTTATTGAAAAAGTGAATGACGTTTTTTTTAAGTAATGTAATGTACATTCCTTAAGATAGATTTTTGTAGTTCAATTTGCTTAATATTTCGTTGAATTAAGATTGATTATGCTTACACTATTATGTTAAAATTTTATATAGGAGAAAAATTAGTACTAGTAGTTAGTATAATCTCTAGGTATTCGCCCCCACCCCCTCGCACCATGTGGTGAATTATTTTTAAAGTCAAGCGATCCTTTTATATATATAGAGCGTTTGACAAATCCCTCCAGTTTCTTACGTTTGTTCTTACTTAATAAAAAAATTGTTCTTAACTGCTGCTTTTACCATTGTTTGTACAGTGTAATTTGCCTCAAGAAAATGTACGCAGGAATCTTTTTAACTTAAAACTAAGGATCCTGACTAACAAAAAAAAATGGTACAAGTTGTACAACATTGTGCGGAAGATGCATTAATAAAAATTAGAATATCAAACTTCATTCATTAAATAATTTTTGCATGGTTAGCGGAATTTATTCATTGAAGTAGACTAGGTGAAACCAGGGTGGTCGCCCGTTTCCGCACAGTTTTATTTTCCACACCTTAAAAACCTATAGCCCCTTTCCGCATGCTTTTTCATAAATCATTTCCGCACAGTTTGCAAAAAAATTATTTTCTTGTTGCTTACATTTTAAAAACCTTAAACTTACGCTGCTGGCCCATTGGACCGAAAATAGCCACAATGTGAGGTTTATGATTATAAAATTATCGATGCTATTTAACGATAGATTTATTTTTAATGCAGATTTTACAAACGGAATTAAAAAATGCTCATTTTACTTTTATTTTTTAACAAAATCAAACTTGGTTTAATGCTTACGTCTATCAATACACTTTTCTATAACGATAGTGATATTGCACTGGTCAAATCAAAAGTTTAATAGCATGCCTATATTGTAGCATAAACGAACAGAACCAAACCAAACTTAACCCCAACCGAACCGGACCAAACCTAACCCTAAACTATATCGATAATGATAATACAATGATCAAATCACAAGTTTAATAGCATGCCTCTATATTGTAGCATAACCTAACGAAACCAAAACATATTCGAACCAAACATAACCCCAACCGAACCAAACTTAACCCTAAACGAACCTAACCTAACCAACAAGAAAATAAAAATGTTTTATTTGCAAACTGTGCGGAAATGGGTTATGGTAAAAAATGGTGAACTAAAATTTCAATGTAAAAACTGTGCGGAAATGGGCCATAAAAAGTGTGCGGAATTGGGCTATGATTCTCGAAAATTGCGCGGAAATGGGCATCCTCGAAAACCAGAAGCACATGGATAATAATATAAAAACGTCTTGGTTTGGACCAAGGCCGAAAAAAAAAACGATATGTGTGAGGTTTATCAATTGACTGAAGTTCTGATATTGAAATTTTTTTTTAGTAATTTTTATCCACTCAATCCTTAATCAATATTTAATTCAATCAACTGATTTTACTGTTAATCGATCTAGTCCCTCTAAATTAATTGAAAAAATTACATATCTACGCTTTTTCAAGAACAATTACATTTTCCGAAAACATTTTATCATGAAATTAATTGTTCTTGAAAAAGCGTAGATATGTAATTTTTTCAATTAATTTAGAGGGACTAGATCGATTAACAGTAAAATCAGTTGATTGAATTAAATATTGATTAAGGATTGAGTGGATAAAAATAACTAGAAAAATATTTCAATATCTGAACTTCAGTCAATTGATAAACCTCACACATATCGTTTTTTTTTCCGGCCTTGGTCCAAACCAAGACGTTTTTATATAATATCTGTCACTTCAGTCTTAATGTAATTAAATTTTGAATAATTATGTTTGCTTTACCGTCATACATTTGCACTCTAAAATATAATGGTGCATTCAAACACCATATACGCTGTTTTTTCCAGTGCCAAAAAAAGACATCATTTAGGGTGTACTTTAACCCCATTTCTATGATCAATTCACGCCATTTACTAATATTATTTGGAAGTATTAAGGAAATATTAGGCATTTAAGCACCATTTACAGTGGCTTTTAACATCTTTTTTTTGACAATCTGTTGAACTTCTAATATTACTTAGTTTAATGGTTTTAAAAGTAGGGAAAAAGTATGCTACATATGTCACATTATTAAACCAAGTGAAGTGAAATAATTGTTAAATATTTATTATAACCACTACACCACAGACACGTGGTAAGTCTAAGTTTTCCAAGAGATCTAACTAATTATTATGTCCAATCACGATGGTTAAAACATGTATCTACCTGGGCTCGAACCTGGGACTTTCCTGTCTACCTGGGCTCGAACCTGGGACCTTCCGCGTGTGAAGCGGACGTGATAACCACTGCACCATAGATACGTGGTAGCACTGAGTTTTCCAAGAGATCTAGCTAATTCTTATGTCCAATAACGATGGTCAATACATGTATCTACCAGGGCTCGAACCTGAGACCTTCCGCGTGTAAAGCGGACGTGATAACCACCACAATACAGATACGTAATAACACTGAGTTTTCCAAGAGATCTAGCTAATTATTATGTCCAATCACGATGGTCAAAGCCGTACTTCTGTAATTAACTAAAATTAACATACTTAGACTTTATTGTTTTGATCAAGCTGGCCGATAGCACACCCTGAATACTTAATTGTTAATTTAAGATAATTCCGAAAAGTATCTTCGCTGTAGTTTTTAAGTTATCGGTGGGGAAAAATCACGAAAAACCCATGTTAATCTCCATAGGAAATTAGCAAAAGCGGGTGAATATTACTTTAACGTTACAAAACGGTATAAAGTCATATCTACAAGGGCCTACCGGCCCTGTACAATAATAATTGTTATCATAAGTTCGTAAGAAGATTACAACATATTTTATGTTGTTATCTATATGCTTTTGGTGAAATTATGAATGGTCGAGCTGCTGCCATGAGCTTACTATAGACTAAATAAGAAGATGGACTGCAAATCCGAGAGTAGTCAATTCTCGCTTGTCGTTCTAGAACTAGCTCTCAGTAAGTCTCTAGTATTGCAAGTTCCAGCAGATCTTACACGAGTTCTTGATTCTTGAACCATAGCCAACTAGGTAGTAACTTTCTAGTTGGCTATGGTTGAACCTAAGACCATTTAATGGTCTTAGCTTGGACTGGAAGTTTCGGAATGCCATATAGACAAATTCGTTTATTACAAACGGAGAAACCAAAGTGAAAAACCACAAGTATGAATTAAACGGTAAAGTTAAACTTAGCAACAATTTTGCTGCCTCTCTTGCTTTTGCTGAAAACCAACTAGACCCAGAAGTGATGACGATGATAAAGAAATTGAAGAAGAAAAGATTCAAAGCAATAAAATATTTATCAATTACTTTGGCAAAAATATTATTTTTTAATGGCGAAGATACAATTACAGATACTCCGTTTGTAGTATTAAATATGGTTCATTATAGTTAAATAAACGGTTATGTTCAATATTGTTCGTTACACAAACACAGTATTATCTCTAGTTCCCAGTTAAGACGTAAGGCTAGTTACATTCCATATTTTTATAATACCACGTCCGGTTATTATTCCGTAACGAAAGGTTTTTACAATTTTCCTATGAACAGAAACTTTTCTCTTAGTGAGTATAGTCAAGAAACGAAAATTAAAACGCGCAGTGCGGATTACTCACTAGGCACTGGAGCTCAGGGGTCCCCGAAGGTGTTGATCCGGCACTGAAAAAGCATTGCGCAATTACCAAAATTTAAAAGTTTTAAATACCTAGTATGCTTAACCACAATTCATTTCATTAGTTCAAGTGATAACTACGTTGATGTCGGATCAAATTACTCTTCCTCGTGCTGCCATAATCACAGTGATCACATTTGAATGGTCTTTCACCACTGTGAATGCGTTGATGTACGATTAAGTAATTCTTCACGTTGCAGGCGTAATCACACTGATCACATTTGAAGGGTTTTTTACCACTGTGAATACGCTGATGTTCGATCAAATGGCTCTTCCACATACTGGCATAGTGACACTGATCACATTTGAAGGGTTTTTCACTGCTGTGAATTCTTTCATGTGCGATTACATTAGACCTATGAGCACTAGCATAGTGACACTGATCACATTTGAAGGGTTTTTTACCACTGTGAATGCGCTGATGTATCATCAAATCATATTTCCGGGTACTGACATAACCACACTGATCACACTTGAAGGATTTTACACCACTGTGAATACGTTGATGCGCGATCAAAGAATACTTCTGCGTGGTGGCATAATCACACTGATCACATTTGAATGGTTTTTTACCACTGTGAATGAGTTGATGTGTGATCAAATTAACCTTCTGCGTGCTGGCATAATCACACTGATCACATTTGAATGGTTTTTCACCACTGTGAATGAGTTCATGTCTGATCAAATGAAACTTCTGCGTGCAGGCGTAATCACACTGATCACATTTGAAGGGTTTTTCACCACTGTGGATGACCAGATGTTGGATAAAATGACACTTCCGCGTACTGGCATAGTCACACTGATCACATTTGAAGCGTTTTTCTTTGGTACCCTTTCGAATGCCAAGTTCAAGGTCCCTTTCATATCCAGGTGAATATTCGCATCGAGTTGACCATTTCTTCTTGGATTTTCCTACAGAAAGGAAAATAAATGAAAACTTCTCATAAGATATCATACAACTGGCATCAAAAACATTGCAATGTGCAACGGCAATTGATATAACAGGTCATGCTTAGACTTAAAAAGACACAAAGGCAAAGAAAACAAGTTCGGAAACAATAACAGATTGTGTGAATTTTTATTTTTACCCAGCCCGAGCCGTTAAACCCTCTGCAGACACAATTGTAATTAAATATTGATGAGCTTAGCACATTGCATTATCTTAAGAATAAATGTTTAAACAGGAAATAGATTTTTTCTATTTGGAGCCCATAGACTCCATACTAATTTCTGATTGAAGGTAAGAGTAAGGGCAGAAGGGAATAAGAGAGAAGGGAGACATTTGAGCCTGCTTTGGTAACGAGAGTCCAACCAACCTCGAGAAAACCGCGAAAACTTTGCGCAAGTACACAGCTTTTAACCAATTTACTGCAAAAATAGTTCTTTAAGTTCTCCGCGGTATCGGCCCATTTGTCTGCTAGATTTTCATTCTCCAAAGGCTTAGGGCTGTCGATGTTTCGTTCTTGTGTAATTATAACCTCAAGTATGTATTTTATTGAAACTAATTTGTATTTTTTAATATTAATTCAGAATAATTAGTTTTCATCTATTTATTAACTTCAAATTATCTGATTTTGGTATGTTTTCAATACCCGTGTATCTCAATTAATTGCACAGCTTGATTTCGTTCATCAACATGAAATTCGGCCATTTTCATCTCCTTCAATGTAAAGTTGTAAACAAAACTACTTTTTATTCGTCAACCGAGACGTCACCTTCTTATGTGACGTACAGCTAAGGCAGATGTTAGATAGCCAATCAGTGAAGGGTAGTTGATTTGAGGTTAGTGAGACTGTTGTTACGAGTGTAAAGCATTGTGGAGATATAAAGTGTGTCCCTTCTCTCCCTTCTGGTAAGGGCTTAAAACTTTGTTAAACCGCCTGATGCTCCTTCCTAGAGTTTCATTGGCTATTCATTCAATGTTTACTCGTTCACACCACGAAAAGATAACTAGATTACAATCGGGCTCTTCGCTGACAGGTCGATAGCTACGTCATTTTCACTTAGCTTCTAACTTCAAATACAATAGGTGTGACGTCAGGGGTGAGGGTTTCTACATCTCCTCCCCTTTAATTCAAGCAGAAAGACCAGAAAATGGTAAGATGTATATTCCAAGCAGATGAAAAACGTGTATTCTTGGTATTAGCATGGTGTTAGTGTTTTCAACCTTGCAGCTTTATCGAATTCGGAAATTAACTAATTGTGACTGTGTTTATCCGATGAACAAACAAAAAACAACTTTCTCAAATATACCTTTACGAAATACTGAATGAAAACTTTGCCAAAGTAAACGTATAATAAAATATACGTGACAATATGAACAACCATACTCCGTCATTAAACCTCTGTAGGTGATACACATACAAAGGAGTGAAAAAACACAATCATGAATTCAACGGTAGCAACAATTTTGCTGTCTCTCTTGCTTTTGCTGAAAGCAATTAGCACCAGAAGTGATGACGACGATGAAGTAATTAATGAAGAAAATTAAGATTCAAAGCATTAAAATATTTATCAATTACTTTGGCAAAAATGTTATTCTTTAATGGCGACGATACAATTACTGATATTCCATTGTTCATTATAGTTAAATAAACGGTTATGTTCCATATTGTTCGTTAAGGTTTTCTAAATAACTAACACAAACACAGTATTATTTCTAGTTCCCAGTTAAGACGTTAGGCTAGTTACATTCCACATTTTATAATACCATATAGCCCGTCCGCTTATTATTCCGTAACGAAAGGTTTTTACAATTTTTCTATGAACAGAAACTTTTTTCTTAGTGAGTATACAATTGTCGAGAACAGTAATATTTGAAACGAAAATGAAAACGCGCAGTGCCGGATTACCCACTAGGCACTGTAGGCATGGTGCTGATTTGGCATTGAAAAACGTTGCGCAATTAACACGATTTAAAGGTTTTAAATTCCTAGTTTTCTTAACTACAATCCATTTCATTAGTCCAAGTGATTACTACGTTGATGTCGGATCAAATTATTCTTCTGCGTGCAAGCATAATCACACTGATCACACTTGAAGGATTTTTCACCACTGTGAATGCGTTGATGCGCGATCAAATTATACTTCTGCGTACTGGCATAATCACACTGATCACATTTGAATGGTTTTTCACCACTGTGAATGCGTTCATGTTTGATCAAATTATTCTTCAATGTGCAAGCATAATCACACTGCTCACAATTGAAGCGTTTTTCACTGCTATGAATGCGTTGATGTGCGGTTACATTAGGCTTATGAGTACTAGCATGAGTGAATCATATACTAGCTCCCTATAAGTTACTCAGTCACACTGGCCTAATGTATCCAGCATTTTCTTCCGAATAGTAGTCGAGAGGAGGGGAGGCGGGTGAAAGTGATAGTAGACGGCGCCCTCTCTTAGGGCTTTGAAATTAATGTATTAACGGTTTTGGAGGTATGACTTCTTTGCGTCACATTCATTCTTTTGCTTATTGAAAAATAATTTTGGTTTCCATTTGATTAAAAATGGGCCTTTCTTTAAGTTTTTCTATTAGTTCTTTAGACGCACTATTAAAAGGTTTAGTAAGGTTTTCGAGATGACTATTAAGTTGTTGTTTAGCTCTTATTTGTTGATAAAGTTTGGTTCTCTCACCATAAATAGTTCCTGCCTCTGAATGTTGCCTACGGAATAAAAAATTTTATTCCGTAGGCAACGCTCTGGAGTCTGAATTTAAATGAGTTTCTATCATTTGGGCTTTGTCAAAAAATATCCAAAATTCTGCCATTTTAATGCGAAAAAAATAAAACTTCCAATTGCGCCAACCCTAACCCATTAAAATAACTTCTAAGATAAAATACGACTGTGAACCGTCCGCAAACAATCACATTTCTAAAACGTCGTCTGCTTATACTAACTACGTTTCAGTTCAAAGTTTCATTGGATGATCTCCTATTCCGGTTTTTTACCGGAAATACGTAAACGCCGGGAGAAGTGTTATTTTCTCTCACTGTAGGTCGCATATAGGTAACACTTTTTTGGCGGGAAGAAAATGCTGGATACATTAGGCCAGTGTGGCTGAGAAACTTATAGGGAGCTAGTATATGATTAACTCATGAGTACTAGCATAGTCACACTGATCAGATTTGAATGCTTTTTCACCACTGTGTATGCGTTGATGTCTGATCAAATGATTCTTCGCGTTGCAGGCATAGTGACACTGATCACATTTGAAATATTTTTCATCAGTACCCTTTGTAATGTGACGTTCAAGAAGACTTTTATATTTGGGAGAATATTTACATAGAGTTGAACGCTGCTTCTCGGTTTTTCCTACAGAAAGCAAACGAAGCGAAACTTCTTACAATTTGAATCAAACAGTACTGTGCAAGGGCACTTGATAAAAAATGTCATGCCGAGGATTAAAATGACGCAAAGTTAAAGAAAACAAGTTCGCGAAACAAAAATAATCCCGCTCTGAATCGAGACGACTGTCTCCGAAGATTTTACCTAGTCCAGCCTATCCTTTCCGATCAGAAAGTGGAAACTAAATGGTTGTCAGTTATTGAGAAAATACTTGAGGTTTCAGTCTGTTATTAAAATAAATTAGAAGGGAAAATTATAGGGCTGCCGTTATTGAAAGGCGTTATTTCGTCCTCTCTGCTCTTTTTGTTGAGTTAAATGCAATTAACTCCAATTGGATAACACGTAACTCCAAATTAACTCAAGAGTATGCGGGAGACAATTATCCCTGACGTTACCCTTTTGAACTGAATATAATGGTAGAGTAAGTGAAAATTTTTCGATGAGTCGAATATCATCATAATTTTAGTATAGGAAGGCCACTTCTCCGAGGAAGCTAGTCACCGAGCGTAAGAGGTGTATGTGACAAATCGTGATTTACATTGCAACGATTAAGTCAGAAGAAAAGAAAACGTCTTGGATAGTTTGCAACGATTATAACATAATTTTGGCGATAGGGTCTACCCAAACCTAAAGGATGTTTTCACTAGGCCTGTGCGAGTCCAGTTTTTTGGGCTTCGAGTCGAGTCTCGAGTCCTGAAAAATGCTCTTATAGAATCTCGAGTCGAGTCTTTTAACTGGTATCGAGTCCTCGAGTCCTAAAGTCAGCTTCAAAACTACGTCTCAAGCCCAGTGTCGAGTCCTGATAAATTATATCAAGTCCCAGTCGAGTCTTAATAAATTATTTTATGTCAAAATCAAGGCTAAATATTTTTATCTTTAATTTTTTACTCTTCATTTGTTCAAATATCACAGCTTGGATATAAAAAGTAACAAACGTCAATAAACATAATTTTAGCTTTGGTTTTGGTTTGTTCTAGCTGACGTCAAATTTTTGTCCTATCAACTGTCTTCTCTAAAATCTAAATCGGTAAAACCCCACTAGATACCGCGCTTTACTTAAAATTCCGGGTCACCGAGTTCAGGTTAAATACATAGATAAAGGATGAGCGTGAGGAAATTTGTTTTCGCGCTAGAGGGTTGGCAACTCCCTATCTATTCGATATATACTTTGATGCAGCTTCGGTTGTCAGCACGGGAAAGCTAGGCCACTATGTAACGTAGATTTGTTCGTGCTGACAAGAGACGAAAGAAAAATAAATTCTTTATCCATGATAAATATTTTTGGACTTGATATGGTGTTAAACCTCGGTTCGAGTCCTCCTCGAGTCCAGTAGTGATGATTTTTGAGGACTCGAAACTGTTCTCAAGTCCTAAAATTTTGATTTTCAAGTCTCGAGTCGAGTACTCGACTCGAGACTCGATCGAGTACTCGCCTTTGATCGAGTACTCGCACAGGCCTAGTTTTCACCTTTTACTTTCGAAACCCCCCACCCCCCGCACACACACAAACACCATTTCTATTTAAAACCCTTGTTTACCATACATTAAAAGTCATTTACAAAATGGTATCCATTACATTCACAATAATACATCGTTTCATATTTCATTATCAGTAAGTCTGCTGCCTGCATGTATCTTGGGCCTGGGTGAGCTACATAATCGCTCGCCCCACGGAGGAAAATAATTCGGTGACGCGGCTCCTTCGGTTGTCTCTACCATAAGAACCGATTGACCAGTTACATAGATTCGACAACTCTTATGAAGACTGAGTAGAGTCTCTAAAGTATTCTTTAGATGAAACTATTCACAATTACAAAGATCATTTGGGAGTAAAGATCTTATCAATCTGAATAACGTTTGATTGGGCTATTTAAGACGCCAGGGTGGACGGGTATCTGTTTTTTACGGTATAATTGTTACCCGAGTTGTTACATGAAGTTATATAAGTATAGCTTATATGTGGCGTTGGCTTATCTATGGAGTGAACTGGATACATTTGTCTCCTTTTCTTTATCTTAGGCGTAAAGAATCAATTCAATTATTGAGGAAGAGGTTGAAAAATCCCGGGAATAAAAGAGGGAAAGAACGGACGGACAACATTAATTTGTGTGCGGGGTTAAAAACCTGTTAGGGGGCTACCACTAGAAAATTTGGAAATATATACACTGTTTTTGGTGAGGACCCTTCTGTATGTGGGTACATTTCCACAATTTTTGAATCTATGTTCCAGTCCCGAAACTCGTTGCTGATGAGTCTTTAAGCATAAAATGACTTACCAATTTTCGAACTAGCAGAAGATGAATTACTTTCTGAAGTCTTTGACGAGCTACTTCCGAATGTATCAGATCTGGACACTTCAACTTCAATTGGTACTTTTGGTGAATCGCTTTCCATAGAGACGGGGGTCAATTCCGATGGTTCGTTGGAATCGGGCTCAGGTTTACAAACATACAACGGCACATTCAATGAACTCAAATCAACATAGTTCAGTTTTGGCAAGCACTGTTTCATAGTTTGACTTTGTCCATTATCAGTTTTCTTCGAATCTGTCAAGGTGGTTTGGGATTGGTCACTTAGCGAATTGCTTGACAATTCCCAATGTTCTTCGAGACACAATTTCTTGGATCGAGTTGAAATACTCTCACTTTCTCTCTTTGTCAAGGAAATTTGTGATTTAGGATAAGAATTGTCAATAGTTTTAAGAAGGTTTTCAGGAGGTTTTAGTTGCGAATCCGTTATTGGGAGAGGAGACATTTTAAACTGTTTTTCGATCTCAAGGTTGGGTAAATAAGGAACACAGTCACTGTATTTTAGTTTAGGAATACATAGTTTCATAATTCGCGTTCCAAGACCCGCGTTTTTAGACTTTTTTGAGGTAGTTTTAGTTATGGTGTTTCCTTTGTCAATCTCCTCCGCGTCACATTCGGGTGATTCTTCCTTAATACCTTCTTTGGTCAGTGTGCCTTGGACATTGCAATCACCTTCAGCTTTTACCAATGAACCTTAATGATTAAAACGAAAAAATAAACATAATATATAGTTTTATTAAACGAGCACAACATTAGGTTGTGTCAAACCCTACCCATACCAGATTGCTCGGGGTTCGCATCTTCCACTTTAAGCAGACTTTGGTAAATGTTGCTGGGTATCTCAGCTGGTATACTTAGCGAACTACGCAAATAAAAAACCGTTTAAACTGATATAGCAATGAACACTAATAAAAGATTAATACATTTCGACAGAAGGGGATAATAAAAGAAGGAACGCACTCTGTATCCTCTTAATACTTTGGTTATATAACCTGATTCTTCCCAGGTTCAATCTATTTGTTTGCTCTCGTCAACAAAAAAGTCACAAATACCACGTGACGCCAAAGACTCAAAATGGAACTGGACACCTAGTCAATGTTTTAGCCAGATTGCAGGACCAATTCCCTGAAGTGGAAGTTTTTGAAATAAAACCAACTAAGCTTCTTTGAACCACGCCTTTCCCCAATCACGTGCCTGTGACGAACTTCAAATAATTCTTACCCACCCCTGATGCCACATTACAGACCCTTTAAGATGCGCATCGCACCATGCTATGGTGAATTATATAAGTGTTTGGTACCAAATCGTCAGCGTTCATCCCACAAACCTCGTCTTACCGTGGGACAAAACCGCACAAGCGCATGCGCCTTGGCAAATAGTCAAACGCTAATAGAGTAATGACGAGGGAACTATATATCGCGTATGTGATTTGGTTTAGTAACCTTGCTCCTAATGTAAAATGATGTTGGGAAGAATCATGTTACAACTACCCCACCGTTTTGTGGTGCTCTTCTTTCGAAGCATTAAATACTTCTGATTTTATTCACGAGTCTCATGGCAAGGCTTAACGAATCAAGTTTTATAGACGCGAATCAGTCAGTTATATAAAAATTTACATGAGCTTACACTTAACCACAGTCGAGACTTGGCTGTGGTTTAGTTTAAAGAAATGGCACTAGATGCTCCCATAGTCGAGGGGCGGAGTTGACTGGCCCGCTAAGCTTAATTAGCAAAGGCTAGTTTTAGCTCCGCCCTCGTGGACATGCTTTCATTGGTTTCTGCTTTAAATACCTTTGTATTTGTTCTTCTGTTTGTTGCTTTATCGCAATTGGATGAAATAAATCCTGGCCATTCAATCCTGAATCATTTTCAATAGGTTCTAATTTCACGCATCCATTGTTGCCTCTTTGATGCATTCCTCTTTCCTCCTATGTTTTAAACAAGTAAAAATAATTCAAACTTAGGTGATACTTTTGACCTGATACTCTTTCACATCGACTATGAAAATATGTCACAAACCATCAGATCTTTGATTTTATTTTCCAACTCTTGAATGACCCCATTGAGCCTTCCAATTTCGTCCACTTTCTTATTTATCGTAATTAAAATTTTCATTTTCTCTTTATTCATGTTTGAAATTAAACCATTACACTGCAAAAGAAAATTGGACTTTCTTATTTGCAGAATGTCCTTTAAAGTGTCAAGCAATGACATGGACAAAGGGGGGGGGGGTCATTTGGTTTCGTTCTTAAAGGGCACCACTGGATGCTTGAAGGCGCAGTAGCTTTGCAAGAACTAGAAGCAAGTCCGCAGTTTGTCTGTGTAGGCATAGAGCTCCCACAAGGCTCTTGTGGTGCCCTCTAATAAAGCTACAAATGAGGCACGTGTTTCTAATCACCCACCAATAAACATTGGTTTACTTAAGGTTTTTCTATTATGATTTCTACTTTAAAGCAAATTTCAGCTCCTGTGGCTCTCCTAGCACGCTGATTAACATCCTAGACACCAATAGGGACTTGGCAATTTGGCCTTAACTCCGCCCCCAGCGCCATTATGGTATGTTTTTTAACATAAGCCCCTCTTCCCGGTATGTTTTTTAGCACTAGTGGAAGGTAGCCTGACGTTGCATGACTTAGTATTGCCAAGTCCCTATTTTACGCGACCAAAGGCAGGAACCAATCAGCCATCCACAAGGGCGGAGCTAGAACTAGCCTTTGATAGGCTTATACGCAAAGTCGACTCCACCCCTCAACCATGGGAACATCTAGTGCCAATTGTTTAAACTAAACCACAGTCTAAGCCGAGACTTGTTTTAAAGGGACACTGTATTGATGGCTTGATCTTGTACCAACCAAAACCCTAGGCTTGAAACTTACCTTGGCTTTTAGTTCCTTGATTTGATTATCTTTGCTCAAGTGATCATAGTCACAATCATCCTCCTCCATTTCCTGAAAACAAATTCCAGTTTTGCGATATTTAAAATTTCTTTTTAAACACTAGACAATGGAAATTACGGAATAGTCCAATAATTTCTCAAGTACCTCTTTAAGTAATGAAACTCATTACGAAAATGTCTAACTTTTCAAACTGGAGCTATTTTATCAAAAATAAACAACAAATCCTTTGGCGACAATCATTCCCGGTGTTTTCAAACAAAATTGTGAGAGCAGACCGAAAGGCCACACATTGTTAATAATTCTGAAATAGTAGAATCCTCCTGTGCATCGTCTGCTAAAACATTCTATATTAACACAGCCGACTCGATCACGCTTCTTGCTGCACGCGTTTTATAGTGGCCTTCGGGCTTCGGCGCGAAGTCAAAAGTCATTTAGAATATTTTAGCAGACGACGCATAGAAGGATTTCAGTATTTGGGGCAGTCTGGGAAATAGCACACTTCCTCTGGTCCAAAACCAGTTTATTAATTGCTTGGACTAGTTTTTTAATTCAAAAACTGGGGCTACTGGTCCTCGGGACCAGTTTATTAACTGCAAAAAGCTGGGACCACTCCGAGGACCAGTTTATTATTTTGGACACTAGGGGGGGGGTCACTGGTCCCAAGGACTAGTTTAAAAATTATCCTTATTTTCCAGACTGATTTGGGGGATATTGGTGTAATTCTGCAAATAAAGAATGGTTTCGAGAAAAAAATACATTGTGAAGCTATAGATTCAACACTTAAAGTGGTTTATACGATACCCAAAAATAAGTAAAAACAAAATAGGGGCCGTAATTTAGGTTTAAAAGATAATTAAATGAATAAATGCAGCAAGCACTTTGATGGATAACTCGGCTTGTTCAGTTATTTGCGTATAGTTTCAATTAAGCAGGCACAGTTTTTTTTATAGTATTATTATTATTATCAAGATAATCGCTTAGTTTTATAAATAAACTCAGAAAGTTCCCTGGACCATGGCCTAACTTCGGATTTTCTTAAAAAAAATAAATAAATAATATGGTATGTTTGCTCAGGTGTGAATTAAAAAAAAGTGGTTTTTAATAATAATTGGTCAAAAATTATTTAATTGAATATGACTGGTATTATTAATTATTAGGTTTAAATAAAAGTCACAAAAGAAGCGGTGTGACTCAATGTATAACTTGATATATCTGTATAAATTAAGAAATGTAGTAATTATCAAAGAATTAAAAAAAACACACATTAAAAGGGAACGTTGGCTTGTTAATTATTAATTGTCATATTTATCGTTCTGGTCAGCTAATAAATATTATTATATTAATTTTTTACTTATTGAAATACATTGTTGAAGATAATGTCTATAACAATCTTTTTCAAAGGGAGACAAACGATCGACTATCAGCTGGGTATTTAATTTCTATTTTTAATTAAAGAAATTTATATTAGATGAAGTTTGATAACGTTAGCGATCCCATTCCCATCCCAAGGAAAGATTTGATAGTTTAATAACCGATGATTTGTCTGCTACAATTCACTTATGATTCAGATCTAAAAGCTCACAAAGGTACAAACCAGCTAGCCAGCCATCTTTAAAAATTGCAGAAAGCTAAAACCAAGAAGGAATTTACTATAAGAAGGCCTAAAAAGGTGTCCGGTGCGCGCGTGATAGTCGACAATCCCCCCTCATGGGTGGGGGGAGGCTGGAAACCAAGGCGGGACTTAATATTTTATCTTACTCTATATTTTCCACCAGCTATCTCTTTTAACTTTTCGTTAAGCCTTGGTTTGGTTTTTGGAACTGACGAAATTATAAGTACTTGATTCGATTTAGAAACAATGATAGAACGAACGATTTTCACGTAGAGACACGTATTCAAAATCTATTAAGTAAGGTTCAAAACCTTTAAGTAACTTGTTAATGGCAATTAAAAACCATTCTCGTACCGTTTCTGCACCGCTGGCATCCTCTATTTTCTGTTTACTTTGCTCGAGGTTTTTACCTCTCCGAGTGACGTATGTCACGTGAGAGGTATTACACCGGCCGTGTCTGTCTGTCTGTGTGTGTGTCTGTCTGTCTGTCTGTCAGACCCCACGTGACCGCGTTCGCAGTTTCCAAATCGGAGCAAACAAATACCCGATTTCCGGAACGCGTTCGCGGTTCACGGAAATTTGGTCATTCATCTACCAACACCAGTCTTTACTAACTGGCTTCTAAGGACCACAATCTGCCAGTCTTTGTCCATCCCACATGGACACTAGTCTGTACGTGCTTGCTTCCAAGCACCACCAACTTCTGTTCTTCGTCAATTTCACCTTGACTCCAGCTTCAATGCACCACCATCATCTGTTCTTTGTCCATCCCACATGGACACTAGTCTGTACTTGCTGGCTTCCTAGCACCACCATCTTCTGTTCTTCGTCAATTCCACATTGACACCAGCTTCTATGCACCACCATCTTCTGTTCTTCGTCAATTCCACATTGACACCAGCTTCAATGCACCACCATCTTCAGGTCTTTTGTCCATTCCACATGGACGCCGTTCAGTACATTCTGGCTTCTTTTCCACCGTCATCGTTTGGTTTCAAGATATACGCGGCGAGCGGCTAGGGTTACGAGAAACGTCTAGCCTCCCAATGGCAGGGCTTCCACCATCGGTTCACGCGAATGCGTTTTTATCTATTATTTGGTTTTAAGATATACGCGGCGATCAGCTAGGGTTACGAGAAACGTCTAGCCTCCCAATGGCAGGGCTTCCACCAAAGGTTCACGCGAATGCGTTTTTATCTATTATTAATGGAATCGAAACGTATATATACCCCAAAATTTGAAGAAAGCGGGCAAGAAGGGTACCCTTCACTTTAAACGTCAATATTAGCAAAGTTTCGAAAGATATTATGAACAACTTTATTTTAAACGATTTAACTATTTTTAAAGTTATTTACTGGCGATTAAAATAATTAAAAATAATTATATTTATTTAAATATTAAAGATAAACCCAAGTACCGAAGTCGTTAAATCATTGCCTCCTATATCTATCAAGGCCCGTGCATTGCGTTATGTTTCCTACATTGCCTCCTCTATCTATCAAGGCCCGTGCATTGCGTTATATTTCCTACATTGCCTCCTGTATCCATAATAATTTATTTTCTTTGTTATATGAAATGAAAATATGGATAATATTTTCGGCAATTCGATTTGAATGGCTCTTTCTGATGTATCATTCTCTCAGCACTGTTCATAATGGACAGGAACGTAGAGATTCGAGACACTTGGAATTACGATAGTGTTTCAAATCCTCTGTAATGAGGGCTTAACGACTTGGAGTGACTGGAAAGATAGATACACATCCTATTTTTTAGTTGTACCATGCGTACCACAATGTTGCCAGGCGTTTATTGAAGGATGCTTGGGTACTTGGTACAGACTGTTACGTCTACCAAGTTTCCTAGCATCCAAGAATATATAGGATTCATAGAAGCCTGTGTTATGGGCATGTCATGGGTCAAGTCGTTAAATATATCGACGCAGTTAAATAGCTGATGGCATTATTTTATCCACTTTCTCATTGCGTTTCGAGTGGAAGTTCAACTTTGGCACGGACGACAGATGGCGCTCTTAACCTTCTATCCCCAAAAATCGCTGTTGTCTGCTCGTTTTCCCCTTCCGCGTTTTTTCGTTATAAACTTATGATTTAACGAACTGTTAAGATAAAATTTCATATTTCCTAAGACAGATAAGCTTCTACTCCTTTCATCTTACTCCCAGTTAGATTTAACCTTGTTAAAACATAATCAGATGAATTTGAGTTATAATGTCGTAAAATCCTGTGCATACAGTTACCTAGGAGTGATAGAGACATTTTTACCGATGTCTAGAGATGTTAAGCTTAAGCGAAATTGTTTTACGTTTGAATAAAAATACCGCTTCCAGTAGTGGGTTTATAGTACTCCTTGTTTGTGTAAGATTAGTGTAGCTGTAGAGCGTTGTTGCTGTTTAGTTTATACGCCCCCTAGGCCTATTTGTGAAAGACCTTTTTTACGCACTTTTATCATTTTTTATTTGAAAAAAGTGTTGGCAATGTATATTTTTTAAATATGACGGAATTGCTGTTGGTATGATAGCGCCCTATTCGCGAAAAAAACCTTTTATTAAACAGTTGATTCATTCTTTGATAGAATTTCGAAGGAAGAAGTTAAGTGTTAAATTTGCTCGATTAATTTTGTTCGGCAAATAATATAATTAAGCCTTACGTATTACTGAAGGAGATTGATTTTGCCAACCTGTGTGAGTATTTAAGGAGATTGATTTTGCCAACCTTTGTGAGTATTTAACTGATAAGTAAGTGGAGCAAGATAGTAATTTAAGTAAAGAGGAAATCAGAAAACGAAAGGCAAGGGAAAGAATGAGGGCAAAAAGGTCAGATCCTGAATTTAGGAAACGAGAAAATGAAAGGAGAAGAGCGTTAGCCGCGGAAAAAAAGGCTGTTTCTGGAACAGGTTCTAGCACGCAAAATGTTGGTCCTACCACGAGGCCAGTTGGCCATGATCGTACCAAAGATAATGCATTAAATAAATGTTCTATTGAAAGTACTGTAGGCGTAGGCATATCTATTAATAAGGAACCCAATAATGTACAAAATGTTAATGCTAATATTAGTGAAATCATCGAAAGCGATGAACAAGTACGAGCCTAGCTTATGTGTGATTGGGTTGTGGCTTCCATGTTTTGGGGACATTTGCTTTTTGTGTGGCGATGTATGATTCAGCTTTGATATGGACAAATGTTACAAATCATACTGGTAGACTAAGAATACGGTTGAGGTATAGCAAGAGAGTAGAGTTTCCCCAGCAATTGAGAGATATTGAAAAGGCTTGAACAATTGACTATTTTAAAATTGAATTCCTGCACTTGCAAAGAATTAAAAAAAGCGATAGATGCATATATTTAGGTTGTTTAAGGGGTAGTGATAGTCATCTCCACTCGGAGAGGTAATATTTTGGCTTTCCCAACTTGTTTACCTCTCCGAGTGACGTATGTCACGGAGAGGCTCTAATTTCGACGTGTCTGTGTGTGTGTGTGTCTGTCTGTTGTTATTGACTTACACCCCAGGGGACCGTGTTCGCAGTTTCCGAATTGAAGCTAATGTGTTCGCTATTTCCGGACCGTATTCACAGTTCCCGGAAATTTCAAAACTTGAATCTATCCACAAATCAACTGGCCACTATTACTTCATCTGACTAGTCAATTGTCTATTCTACATGAATACCAATCTGTACTTATTGGCATCAAACAGCACCATTTTGTGGTCTTTGTCCATTCCACATAGACACCAGTCTGTACTTACTGGCTTCTATCACCATCATTTTCTGGTCTTTGTTTTTGTCCATCCCACATGGACACCAGTTTGTACACCTGACATCTAACACCACCATCTTCTGGTCTTTGTTTTTGTCCATCCCACATGGACACCAGTCTGTACACCTGGCTTCTAACACCACCATCTTCTGGTCTTTGTTTTTGTCCATCCCACATGGACACCAGTCTGTACACCTGGCTTCTAACACCACCATCTTCTGGTCTTTGTTTTTGTCCATCCCACATGGACAACAGTTTGTACACCTGGCTTCTAACACCACCATCTTCTGGTCTTTGTTTTTGTCCATCCCACATGGACACCAGTCTGTACACCTGGCTTCTACTCCTTAAGGTTAAGACATACGCGGCGATCGGCAAGGGTTACGAGAAACGTCCAGCCTCCCAATGGTGGGGCTTCCACCAAAGGTTCACGCAATTGCGCTGTTCTTATCCATAGCTGCGATTCGACACCCTTATATACTACCTATTTGATGAAGGCGAAGCAACCGGCGTATGCTTCATTTCAAACGCCAATATTAGTCAAGTCTCTCAAGAATGTTTAATTGTTCTTTTTAAAAACGATGTAACGTTCAATAAGGCGAATAACTAACGAAGAAAATATTTAATATTAATTATATTTATTTTAATATTTAAGATAATCTTGTTTCTCAATTCAAAATTAATACGGAAAGAGTTAAAAAGCAGTCTATGTTTTTGTCTGTGTGTGTCCGTCCGTTGTTACAGTAGTGCGCTGCGTTAGAAGTTCGTTTTGTTTTGATGTGTAAAGAAATCCTACAGAACCATAATATTCCCTTTATCCTTAATATAAAGTGAATATGTGGAAATATTTTTCGTAATTATGATGCATTTAGTACTTTTGTAGCTTTAAAGCTCCGTTTCATTTTGATATTCCAAAGATTTTTTTTAATATTATTTTTTAAAATGGATGTTTATATATTACTTAAGCTATACTACATCTGTTTATAGCATAATCCTTTCTAAAGTCACAGTGAATACAAGCACAACGCTGCTATGTTGGTCAAATGAACTTTTATTTGTCAATAGGCCTAGTGAACCAAAAAGTAAACGTTTGGGTTTGGTTTTCGTTTCTGTATGCAGAGACATTAACGGTTCAGAGTGAGCCGAAAGTTAAATACACTTTTAAATAATTAGGCTTAGATTTTATAATCATGGTGGAAATCTGGGCCGCGTTCAGCAGAGCCCAGCGCTGCTAGCAGTGTCCTACATAACGGGATTTGTTTTTGAACTTTGACGTCACGGTTCTTAGCGCTGAGCAAGCGCGGTCTTCAAAGAAAATAGTCGGCTTTTTGGATAACGTGACGTAAAACGCGTAGTTCTCAGCTTGGCGAAAAAACCATGGAGGAATTAATACAAATAGCTTTATGGGACTATAGCTATTTAATTGGCGTGAAACCAGTTGATCACGCGAGAATTTTAAGAGATATGTTATTTTCTAACTTTAATTATAAAAGTTGTTATCTATCTCTATAAGTATGTTATCCTACAATTTTTGTTAAGCCTTGGTACCTTGCAAGCTTTATTGCGCTAGCGTCATTTATAAAACGCCGATGACCGGAGAAAAGCTATGACGACAGACCTCACCGGTTAACATTTCCAAAATCCGCTGTCTTTTTTGGTGAGCTCTGCTGAACGCAGCCCAGACCAGTGAAAGGTCTGATCGTAATCGGATAATAGCTTCGTGTTTTCATGCTTTTTATGGTACGCATTTACTTTCAGTGTGTGTAGCCACAAATAAGCTTTGGTTATGTAACGTTAACTCATGTTGTTAAACTAAGAAAATCGTTGAGGTGAAACGAGAGGATAGTGTTTACATGCCAACCCTGATGTGAATATGGCTTTGAACATAGAGGGCATACAGTTGAGGAGTAGAAAATTGGGCCTTTACAAACACGTAAAGGTAATATCCCTCCAAAGTTTTATCTCTTCATTTCCCGTTTTTCCCCCATCGGATGATTTTAATGTGTACAAGTATATCATTATTGGATGTAAAATGTCGTCTGATTTACAGTAAATTTGCTATGCTTTGCATACTGCTTTAATATTTCATAAATTTTAACTTAAGAAACTTTATATATCTGGGTAAATAAGTTTGTAAGTAGTCGTCTTGACTCGGAGAGGTAATATTTTGGTTTTCCCAACTTGTTTTCCTCTATTCGAAATACGTCAATCGCGTCTGTATGACCTATCCCCACGGGATCCAATAGGAAAGCGCAGAGCAAAGACGGGCATGAAAGGGGTGGGGCTTATTTGTCCGCTGACACCGGCGTAAGAGTAGACGCGTAAAATCTAGTGACTTAGGCATTCTTATAGTAAATTTATTCTTGCTAAAACATTAACTAAAAACGCAATAAAATTAAAATTAAACTGTTATTTCAGTAAATAAAAGTTAAATTTCAGCTTTTAAGTCTCTTTGCCTCAACATAAATTTTGAAAAACTACAGGAAATTATCTTTTGGAATGTGCTTACTTTCTTTATTATAATTATAATTGTTGAGTGACATAAAACCACCAAACCAAATCCGATACCGTAAATCGATCGGGACATTTTGGTAATAGAGGTGCCAGTATTTGCCAGAGAAATTCCAAAAAATTACTGTGGAAATTTAAATAAATAATTATTGAATTATAATTATTTGTACGGCAGCTTATTGAAAAAGTGAATGACTTTTTTTAAGTAATGTAATGTACATTCCTTAAGATAGATTTTTGTAGTTCAATTTGCTTAAGATTACGTTGAATTAAGCTTGATTATGCTATACTATTATGTTAAAATTTTATATAGGAGAAAAATAAGTAATAGTAGTTAGTATAATCTTTAGGTATTCGCCCCCACCCCCTCGCACCATGTGGTGAATTATTTTTAAAGTCAAGCGATCCTTTTATATACAGGGTGTTTCTGATAAGTCTGCCATAAATCAAGGGGCGTGTTCTTTGGGTCAAACTGAGTGGAAAGTGTCAAAGAACATGGGGTGTACAAGAATTTGCAACGAAGATATGGCCCCCCAAACATTGGCCCCTAAAACAAGAAAATATTCGAAAATGTAGACTAAAACAAATTCAGCCTTATCAACTTGTTTAGAAATAATGAGACAATTTCAATAGTTTCCCTCTAACATCGTTATTGAACTTTCACCTGGCAGAAGTGTATTAAATGAGTAGAAGTATGCCTACTCTAGTAAAGTAAATTCAAAGTATCATGGTACCTTTCGGTTGGTATTACTTTTATTCTTAACAAGTTAACATGGACGTTACAGGTATTGTTCAAAATGTCCACCAACGGCGTTAAGACAAACATGAACCCGTCTTTCGAAAGATTCTTGGACATGTTGGAAGATTCCTGGCATGTTCCTGATTGTTTGACAACCTTCAATAATTCGTCTTCGCAAGTCTTCCTCATCACGGACTTCATTCTTGTACACGATGTCTTTGAGATGACCCCAAAGATAGAAATCGCACGGATTTAAATCCGGAGATCTGGCTGGCCACGCAACTGGTCCTCCACGCCCAATCCACCTCAAATTAAACGTAGCATTAAGATGTTCTCTAACTGCACGGCTGAAATGTGGGGGTGCCCCGTCGTGCATAAACCACATGTCACGAAGTAATGCTAACGGTATGTCCTCGAGTAGTTCAGGTAAAGTGTCTCTTAAGAACGTGAGATATGCTTCACCATTTAGTCTGGGTGGAAGAAAATGCGGACCTAGTAAATGATTACCGACAATGCCGCACCATACGTTTAAAGAAAATTGCTGTTGGTGACTTCTAACACTAGTTGCGTGTGGGTTTAATTGGCGCCATTCGTGGAGGTTGTGATAGTTCAGAATTCCATCCCGGGAACGGACTTCATTCTTGTACACGATGTCAAATATATACACTGTTTTTGGTGATGACCCTTCTGTATGTCGGTACATTTCCACAATTTTTGAATCTATGTTCCAGTCCCGAAACTTGTTGAGTCTTAAAGAATAAAATGACTTACCAATTTCCGAACTAGCAGAAGAAGTTTTTGACGAATTACTTTCTGAATTCTTTGACGAATTACTTCCGAAAGTATCAGATCTGGACACTTCACCTTCAATTGGTACTTTTGGTGAATCGCTTTCCATAGAGACGGGGGTCAATTCCGATGGTTCGTTGGAATCGGGCTCAGGTTTACAAACATACAACGGCACATTCAATGAACTCAAATCAACATAGTTCAGTTTTGGCAAGCACTGTTTCATAGTTTGACTTTGTCCATTATCAGTTTTCTTCGAATCTGTCAAGGTGGTTTGGGATTGGTCACTTAGCGAATTGCTTGACAATTCCCAATGTTCTTCGAGACACAATTTCTTGGATCGAGTTGAAATACTCTCACTTTCTCTCTTTGTCAAGGAAATTTGTGATTTAGGATAAGAATTGTCAATAGTTTTAAGAAGGTTTTCAGGAGGTTTTAGTTGCGAATCCGTTATTGGGAGAGGAGACATTTTAAACTGTTTTTCGATCTCAAGGTTGGGTAAATAAGGAACACAGTCACTGTATTTTAGTTTAGGAATACATAGTTTCATAATTCGCGTTCCAAGACCCGCGTTTTTAGACTTTTTTGAGGTAGTTTTAGTTATGGTGTTTCCTTTGTCAATCTCCTCCGCGTCACATTCGGGTGATTCTTCCTTAATACCTTCTTTGGTCAGTGTGCCTTGGACATTGCAATCACCTTCAGCTTTTACCAATGAACCTTAATGATTAAAACGAAAAAATAAACATAATATATAGTTTTATTAAACGAGCACAACATTAGGTTGTGTCAAACCCTACCCATACCAGATTGCTCGGGGTTCGCATCTTCCACTTTAAGCAGACTTTGGTAAATGTTGCTGGGTATCTCAGCTGGTATACTTAGCGAACTACGCAAATAAAAAACCGTTAAAACTGATATAGCAATGAACACTAATAAAAGATTAATACATTTCGACAGAAGGGGATAATAAAAGAAGGATGGCACTCTGCATCCTCTTAACACTTTAGTTATATAACATGATTCTTCCCAGGTTCAATCTATTTGTTTGCTCTCGTCAACAAAAAAGTCACAAATACCACGTGACGCCAAAGACTCAAAATGGAGTGGAACTGGACACCTAGTCAATGTTTTAGCCAGATTGCAGAACCAATTCCCTGAAGTGGAAGTTTTTGAAATAAAACCAACTAAGCTTCTTTGAACCACGCCTTTCCCCAATCACGTGCCTGTGACGAACTTCAAATAATTCTTACCCACCCCTGATGCCACATTACAGACCCTTTAAGATGCGCATCGCACCATGCTATGGTGAATTATATAAGTGTTTGGTACCAAATCGTCAGCGTTCATCCCACAAACCTCGTCTTACCGTGGGACAAAACCGCACAAGCGCATGCGCCTTGGCAAATAGTCAAACGCTAATAGAGTAATGACGAGGGAACTATATATCGCGTATGTGATTTGGTTTAGTAACCTTGCTCCTAATGTAAAATGATGTTGGGAAGAATCATGTTACAACTACCCCACCGTTTTGTGGTACTCTTCTTTCGAAGCATTAAATACTTCTGATTTTATTCACGAGTCTCTTGGCAAGGCTTAACGATTGAAATTTTATAGACGCGAATTAGTCAGTTAAATAAAAACTTACATGAGCTTAAACTTAACCACAGTCGAGACTTGGCTGTGGTTTAGTTTAAAGAAATGGCACTAGATGCTCCCATAGTCGAGGGGCGGAGTTGACTGGCCCGCTAAGCTTAATTAGCAAAGGCTAGTTTTAGCTCCGCCCTCGTGGACATGCTTTCATTGGTTTCTGCTTTAAATACCTTTGTATTTGTTCTTCTGTTTGTTGCTTTATCGCAATTGGATGAAATAAATCCTGGCCATTCAATCCTGAATCATTTTCAATGGGTTCTAATTTCACGCATCCATTGTTGCCTCTTTGATGCATTCCTCTTTCCTCCTATGTTTTAAACAAGTAAAAATAATTCAAACTTAGGTGATACTTTTGACCTGATACTCTTTCACATCGACTATGAAAATATGTCACAAACCATCAGATCTTTGATTTTATTTTCCAACTCTTGAATGACCCCATTGAGCCTTCCAATTTCGTCCACTTTCGCATTTATCGTAATTAAAATATTCATTTTCTCTTTATTCATGTTTGAAATTAAACCATTACACTGCAAAAGAAAATTGGACTTTCTTATTTGCAGAATGTCCTTTAAAGTGGCAAGCAATGACATGGACAAAGGGGGGGGGCTCATTTGGTTTCGTTCTTAAAGGGCACCACTGGATGCTTGAAGGCGCAGTAGCTTTGCAAGAACTAGAAGCAAGTCTGCAGTTTGTCTGTGTAGGCATAGAGCTCCCACAAGGCTCTTGTGGTGCCCTCTAATAAAGCTACAAATGAGGCACGTGTTTCTAATCACCCACCAATAAACATTGGTTTACTTAAGGTTTTTCTATTATGATTTCTACTTTAAAGCAAATTTCAGCTCCTGTGGCACTCCTAGCACGCTGATTAACATCCTAGACACCAATAGGGACTTGGCAATTTGGCCTTAACTCCGCCCCCAGCGCCATTATGGTATGTTTTTTAACATAAGCCCCTCCTCCCGGTATGTTTTTTAGCACTAGTGGAAGGTAGCCTGACGTTGCATGACATAGTATTGCCAAGTCCCTATTTTACGCGACCAAAGGCAGGAACCAATCAGCCATCCACAAGGGCGGAGCTAAAACTAGCCTTTGATAGGCTTGTACGCAAAGTCGACTCCACCCCTCAACCATGGGAACATCTAGTGCCAATTGTTTAAACTAAACCACAGTCTAAGCCCAGACTTGTTTTAAAGGGACACTGTATTGATGGCTTGATCTTGTACCAACCACAACCCTAGGCTTGAAACTTACCTTGGCTTTTAGTTCCTTGATTTGATTATCTTTGCTCAAGTGATCATAGTCACAATCATCCTCCTCCATTTCCTAAAAACAAATTCCAGTTTTGCGATATTTAAAATTTCTTTTTAAACACTAGACAATGGAAATTACGGAATAGTCCAATAATTTCTCAAGTACCTCTTTAAGTAATGAAACTCATTACGAAAATGTCTAACTTTTCAAACTGGAGCTATTTTATCAAAAATAAACAACAAATCCTTTGGCGACAATCATTCCCGGTGTTTTCAAACAAAATTGTGAGAGCAGACCGAAAGGCCACACATTGTTAATAATTCTGAAATAGTAGAATCCTCCTGTGCATCGTCTGCTAAAACATTCTATATTAACACAGCCGACTCGATCACGCTTCTTGCTGCACGCGTTTTATAGTGGCCTTCGGGCTTCGGCGCGAAGTCAAAAGTCATTTAGAATATTTTAGCAGACGACGCATAGAAGGATTTCAGTATTTGGGCAGTCTGGGAAATAGCACACTTCCTCTGGTCCAAAACCAGTTTATTAATTGCTTGGACTAGTTTTTTAATTCAAAAACTGGGGCTACTGGTCCTCGGGACCAGTTTATTAACTGCAAAAAGCTGGGACCACTCCGAGGACCAGTTTATTATTTTGGACACTAGGGGGGGGGTCACTGGTCCCAAGGACTAGTTTAAAAATTATCCTTATTTTCCAGACTGATTTGGGGGATATTGGGGTAATTCTGCAAAATAAAGAATGGTTTCGAGAAAAAAATACATTATGAAGCTATAGATTCAACCGTTAAAGTGGTTTATACGATACCCAAAAATAAGCAAAAACAAAATAGGGGCCGTAATTTAGGTTTAAAAGATAATTAAATAAATAAATGCAGCAAGCACTTTGATGGATAACTCGGCTTGTTCAGTTATTTGCGTATAGTTTCAATTAAGCAGGCACAGTTTTTTTTATAGTATTATTATTATTATCAAGATAATCGCTAAGTTTTATAAATAAACTCAGAAAGTTCCCTGGACCATGGCCTAACTTCGGATTTTCTTAAAAAAAATAAATAAATAATATGGTATGTTTGCTCAGGTGTGAATTAAAAAAAAGTGGTTTTTCATAATAATTGGTCAAAAATTATTTAATTGAATATGACTGGTATTATTAATTATTAGGTTTAAATAAAAGTCACAAAAGAAGCGGTGTGACTCAATGTATAAGTAGATATATCTATATAAATTTAAGAAATGTAGTAATTATCAAAGAATTAAAAAAAACACACATTAAAAGGGAACGTTGGCTTGTTAATTATTAATTGTCATATTTATCGTTCTGGTCAGCTAATAAATATTATTATATTAATTTTTTACTTATTGAAATACATTGTTGAAGATAATGTCTATAACAATCTTTTTCAAAGGGAGACAAACGATCGACTATCAGCTGGGTATTTAATTTCTATTTTTAATTAAAGAAATTTATATTAGATGAAGTTTGATAACGTTAGCGATCCCATTCCCATCCCAAGGAAAGATTTGATAGTTTAATAACCGATGATTTGTCTGCTACAATTCACTTATGATTCAGATCTAAAAGCTCACAAAGGTACAAACCAGCTAGCCAGCCATCTTTAAAAATTGCAGAAAGCTAAAACCAAGAAGGAATTTACTATAAGAAGGCCTAAAAAGGTGTCCGGTGCGCGCGTGATAGTCGACAATCCCCCCTCATGGGTGGGGGGAGGCTGGAAACCAAGGCGGGACTTAATATTTTATCTTACTCTATATTTTCCACCAGCTATCTCTTTTAACTTTTCGTTAAGCCTTGGTTTGGTTTTTGGAACTGACGAAATTATAAGTACTTGATTCGATTTAGAAACAATGATAGAACGAACGATTTTCACGTAGAGACACGTATTCAAAATCTATTAAGTAAGGTTCAAAACCTTTAAGTAACTTGTTAATGGCAATTAAAAACCATTCTCGTACCGTTTCTGCACCGCTGGCATCCTCTATTTTCTGTTTACTTTGCTCGAGGTTTTTACCTCTCCGAGTGACGTATGTCACGTGAGAGGTATTACACCGGCCGTGTCTGTCTGTCTGTCTGTGTGTCTGTCTGTCTGTCTGTCAGACCCCACGTGACCGCGTTCGCAGTTTCCAGCTTCAATGCACCACCATCTTCAGGTCTTTTGTCCATTCCACATGGACGCCGTTCAGTACATTCTGGCTTCTTTTCCACCGTCATCGTTTGGTTTCAAGATATACGCGGCGAGCGGCTAGGGTTACGAGAAACGTCTAGCCTCCCAATGGCAGGGCTTCCACCATCGGTTCACGCGAATGCGTTTTTATCTATTATTTGGTTTTAAGATATACGCGGCGATCAGCTAGGGTTACGAGAAACGTCTAGCCTCCCAATGGCAGGGCTTCCACCAAAGGTTCACGCGAATGCGTTTTTATCTATTATTAATGGAATCGAAACGTATATATACCCCAAAATTTGAAGAAAGCGGGCAAGAAGGGTACCCTTCACTTTAAACGTCAATATTAGCAAAGTTTCGAAAGATATTATGAACAACTTTATTTTAAACGATTTAACTATTTTTAAAGTTATTTACTGGCGATTAAAATAATTAAAAATAATTATATTTATTTAAATATTAAAGATAAACCCAAGTACCGAAGTCGTTAAATCATTGCCTCCTATATCTATCAAGGCCCGTGCATTGCGTTATGTTTCCTACATTGCCTCCTCTATCTATCAAGGCCCGTGCATTGCGTTATATTTCCTACATTGCCTCCTGTATCCATAATAATTTATTTTCTTTGTTATATGAAATGAAAATATGGATAATATTTTCGGCAATTCGATTTGAATGGCTCTTTCTGATGTATCATTCTCTCAGCACTGTTCATAATGGACAGGAACGTAGAGATTCGAGACACTTGGAATTACGATAGTGTTTCAAATCCTCTGTAATGAGGGCTTAACGACTTGGAGTGACTGGAAAGATAGATACACATCCTATTTTTTAGTTGTACCATGCGTACCACAATGTTGCCAGGCGTTTATTGAAGGATGCTTGGGTACTTGGTACAGACTGTTACGTCTACCAAGTTTCCTAGCATCCAAGAATATATAGGATTCATAGAAGCCTGTGTTATGGGCATGTCATGGGTCAAGTCGTTAAATATATCGACGCAGTTAAATAGCTGATGGCATTATTTTATCCACTTTCTCATTGCGTTTCGAGTGGAAGTTCAACTTTGGCACGGACGACAGATGGCGCTCTTAACCTTCTATCCCCAAAAATCGCTGTTGTCTGCTCGTTTTCCCCTTCCGCGTTTTTTCGTTATAAACTTATGATTTAACGAACTGTTAAGATAAAATTTCATATTTCCTAAGACAGATAAGCTTCTACTCCTTTCATCTTACTCCCAGTTAGATTTAACCTTGTTAAAACATAATCAGATGAATTTGAGTTATAATGTCGTAAAATCCTGTGCATACAGTTACCTAGGAGTGATAGAGACATTTTTACCGATGTCTAGAGATGTTAAGCTTAAGCGAAATTGTTTTACGTTTGAATAAAAATACCGCTTCCAGTAGTGGGTTTATAGTACTCCTTGTTTGTGTAAGATTAGTGTAGCTGTAGAGCGTTGTTGCTGTTTAGTTTATACGCCCCCTAGGCCTATTTGTGAAAGACCTTTTTTACGCACTTTTATCATTTTTTATTTGAAAAAAGTGTTGGCAATGTATATTTTTTAAATATGACGGAATTGCTGTTGGTATGATAGCGCCCTATTCGCGAAAAAAACCTTTTATTAAACAGTTGATTCATTCTTTGATAGAATTTCGAAGGAAGAAGTTAAGTGTTAAATTTGCTCGATTAATTTTGTTCGGCAAATAATATAATTAAGCCTTACGTATTACTGAAGGAGATTGATTTTGCCAACCTGTGTGAGTATTTAAGGAGATTGATTTTGCCAACCTTTGTGAGTATTTAACTGATAAGTAAGTGGAGCAAGATAGTAATTTAAGTAAAGAGGAAATCAGAAAACGAAAGGCAAGGGAAAGAATGAGGGCAAAAAGGTCAGATCCTGAATTTAGGAAACGAGAAAATGAAAGGAGAAGAGCGTTAGCCGCGGAAAAAAAGGCTGTTTCTGGAACAGGTTCTAGCACGCAAAATGTTGGTCCTACCACGAGGCCAGTTGGCCATGATCGTACCAAAGATAATGCATTAAATAAATGTTCTATTGAAAGTACTGTAGGCGTAGGCATATCTATTAATAAGGAACCCAATAATGTACAAAATGTTAATGCTAATATTAGTGAAATCATCGAAAGCGATGAACAAGTACGAGCCTAGCTTATGTGTGATTGGGTTGTGGCTTCCATGTTTTGGGGACATTTGCTTTTTGTGTGGCGATGTATGATTCAGCTTTGATATGGACAAATGTTACAAATCATACTGGTAGACTAAGAATACGGTTGAGGTATAGCAAGAGAGTAGAGTTTCCCCAGCAATTGAGAGATATTGAAAAGGCTTGAACAATTGACTATTTTAAAATTGAATTCCTGCACTTGCAAAGAATTAAAAAAAGCGATAGATGCATATATTTAGGTTGTTTAAGGGGTAGTGATAGTCATCTCCACTCGGAGAGGTAATATTTTGGCTTTCCCAACTTGTTTACCTCTCCGAGTGACGTATGTCACGGAGAGGCTCTAATTTCGACGTGTCTGTGTGTGTGTGTGTCTGTCTGTTGTTATTGACTTACACCCCAGGGGACCGTGTTCGCAGTTTCCGAATTGAAGCTAATGTGTTCGCTATTTCCGGACCGTATTCACAGTTCCCGGAAATTTCAAAACTTGAATCTATCCACAAATCAACTGGCCACTATTACTTCATCTGACTAGTCAATTGTCTATTCTACATGAATACCAATCTGTACTTATTGGCATCAAACAGCACCATTTTGTGGTCTTTGTCCATTCCACATAGACACCAGTCTGTACTTACTGGCTTCTATCACCATCATTTTCTGGTCTTTGTTTTTGTCCATCCCACATGGACACCAGTTTGTACACCTGACATCTAACACCACCATCTTCTGGTCTTTGTTTTTGTCCATCCCACATGGACACCAGTCTGTACACCTGGCTTCTAACACCACCATCTTCTGGTCTTTGTTTTTGTCCATCCCACATGGACACCAGTCTGTACACCTGGCTTCTAACACCACCATCTTCTGGTCTTTGTTTTTGTCCATCCCACATGGACAACAGTTTGTACACCTGGCTTCTAACACCACCATCTTCTGGTCTTTGTTTTTGTCCATCCCACATGGACACCAGTCTGTACACCTGGCTTCTACTCCTTAAGGTTAAGACATACGCGGCGATCGGCAAGGGTTACGAGAAACGTCCAGCCTCCCAATGGTGGGGCTTCCACCAAAGGTTCACGCAATTGCGCTGTTCTTATCCATAGCTGCGATTCGACACCCTTATATACTACCTATTTGATGAAGGCGAAGCAACCGGCGTATGCTTCATTTCAAACGCCAATATTAGTCAAGTCTCTCAAGAATGTTTAATTGTTCTTTTTAAAAACGATGTAACGTTCAATAAGGCGAATAACTAACGAAGAAAATATTTAATATTAATTATATTTATTTTAATATTTAAGATAATCTTGTTTCTCAATTCAAAATTAATACGGAAAGAGTTAAAAAGCAGTCTATGTTTTTGTCTGTGTGTGTCCGTCCGTTGTTACAGTAGTGCGCTGCGTTAGAAGTTCGTTTTGTTTTGATGTGTAAAGAAATCCTACAGAACCATAATATTCCCTTTATCCTTAATATAAAGTGAATATGTGGAAATATTTTTCGTAATTATGATGCATTTAGTACTTTTGTAGCTTTAAAGCTCCGTTTCATTTTGATATTCCAAAGATTTTTTTTAATATTATTTTTTAAAATGGATGTTTATATATTACTTAAGCTATACTACATCTGTTTATAGCATAATCCTTTCTAAAGTCACAGTGAATACAAGCACAACGCTGCTATGTTGGTCAAATGAACTTTTATTTGTCAATAGGCCTAGTGAACCAAAAAGTAAACGTTTGGGTTTGGTTTTCGTTTCTGTATGCAGAGACATTAACGGTTCAGAGTGAGCCGAAAGTTAAATACACTTTTAAATAATTAGGCTTAGATTTTATAATCATGGTGGAAATCTGGGCCGCGTTCAGCAGAGCCCAGCGCTGCTAGCAGTGTCCTACATAACGGGATTTGTTTTTGAACTTTGACGTCACGGTTCTTAGCGCTGAGCAAGCGCGGTCTTCAAAGAAAATAGTCGGCTTTTTGGATAACGTGACGTAAAACGCGTAGTTCTCAGCTTGGCGAAAAAACCATGGAGGAATTAATACAAATAGCTTTATGGGACTATAGCTATTTAATTGGCGTGAAACCAGTTGATCACGCGAGAATTTTAAGAGATATGTTATTTTCTAACTTTAATTATAAAAGTTGTTATCTATCTCTATAAGTATGTTATCCTACAATTTTTGTTAAGCCTTGGTACCTTGCAAGCTTTATTGCGCTAGCGTCATTTATAAAACGCCGATGACCGGAGAAAAGCTATGACGACAGAGCTCACCGGTAAACATTTCCAAAATCCGCTGTCTTTTTTGGTGAGCTCTGCTGAACGCAGCCCAGACCAGTGAAAGGTCTGATCGTAATCGGATAATAGCTTCGTGTTTTCATGCTTTTTATGGTACGCATTTACTTTCAGTGTGTGTAGCCACAAATAAGCTTTGGTTATGTAACGTTAACTCATGTTGTTAAACTAAGAAAATCGTTGAGGTGAAACGAGAGGATAGTGTTTACATGCCAACCCTGATGTGAATATGGCTTTGAACATAGAGGGCATACAGTTGAGGAGTAGAAAATTGGGCCTTTACAAACACGTAAAGGTAATATCCCTCCAAAGTTTTATCTCTTCATTTCCCGTTTTTCCCCCATCGGATGATTTTAATGTGTACAAGTATATCATTATTGGATGTAAAATGTCGTCTGATTTACAGTAAATTTGCTATGCTTTGCATACTGCTTTAATATTTCATAAATTTTAACTTAAGAAACTTTATATATCTGGGTAAATAAGTTTGTAAGTAGTCGTCTTGACTCGGAGAGGTAATATTTTGGTTTTCCCAACTTGTTTTCCTCTATTCGAAATACGTCAATCGCGTCTGTATGACCTATCCCCACGGGATCCAATAGGAAAGCGCAGAGCAAAGACGGGCATGAAAGGGGTGGGGCTTATTTGTCCGCTGACACCGGCGTAAGAGTAGACGCGTAAAATCTAGTGACTTAGGCATTCTTATAGTAAATTTATTCTTGCTAAAACATTAACTAAAAACGCAATAAAATTAAAATTAAACTGTTATTTCAGTAAATAAAAGTTAAATTTCAGCTTTTAAGTCTCTTTGCCTCAACATAAATTTTGAAAAACTACAGGAAAATACCTTTTGGAATGTGCTTTACTTTCTTTATTATTATAATTATAATTGTTGAGTGACATAAAACCACCAAACCAAATCCGATACCGTAAATCGATCGAGACATTTTGGTAATAGAGGTGCCTGTATTTGCCAGAGAAATTCCAAAAAATTACTGTGGAAATTTAAATAAATAATTATTGAATTATAATTATTTGTACGGCAGCTTATTGAAAAAGTGAATAACGTTTTTTAAGTAATGTAATGTACATTCCTTAAGATAGATTTTTGTAGTTCAATTTGCTTAAGATTACGTTGAATTAAGCTTGATTATGCTATACTATTATGTTAAAATTTAATATTGGAGAAAAATAAGTAATAGTAGTTAGTATAATCTTTAGGTATTCGCCCCCACCCCCTCGCACCATGTGGTGAATTATTTTTAAAGTCAAGCGATCCTTTTATATACAGGGTGTTTCTGATAAGTCTGCCATAAATCAAGGGGCGTGTTCTTTGGGTCAAACTGAGTGGAAAGTGTCAAAGAACATGGGGTGTACAAGAATTTGCAACGAAGATATGGCCCCCCAAACATTGGCCCCTAAAACAAGAAAATATTCGAAAATGTAGACTAAAACAAATTCAGCCTTATCAACTTGTTTAGAAATAATGAGACAATTTCAATAGTTTCCCTCTAACATCGTTATTGAACTTTCACCTGGCAGAAGTGTATTAAATGAGTAGAAGTATGCCTACTCTAGTAAAGTAAATTCAAAGTATCATGGTACCTTTCGGTTGGTATTACTTTTATTCTTAACAAGTTAACATGGACGTTACAGGTATTGTTCAAAATGTCCACCAACGGCGTTAAGACAAACATGAACCCGTCTTTCGAAAGATTCTTGGACATGTTGGAAGATTCCTGGCATGTTCCTGATTGTTTGACAACCTTCAATAATTCGTCTTCGCAAGTCTTCCTCATCACGGACTTCATTCTTGTACACGATGTCTTTGAGATGACCCCAAAGATAGAAATCGCACGGATTTAAATCCGGAGATCTGGCTGGCCACGCAACTGGTCCTCCACGCCCAATCCACCTCAAATTAAACGTAGCATTAAGATGTTCTCTAACTGCACGGCTGAAATGTGGGGGTGCCCCGTCGTGCATAAACCACATGTCACGAAGTAATGCTAACGGTATGTCCTCGAGTAGTTCAGGTAAAGTGTCTCTTAAGAACGTGAGATATGCTTCACCATTTAGTCTGGGTGGAAGAAAATGCGGACCTAGTAAATGATTACCGACAATGCCGCACCATACGTTTAAAGAAAATTGCTGTTGGTGACTTCTAACACTAGTTGCGTGTGGGTTTAATTGGCGCCATTCGTGGAGGTTGTGATAGTTCAGAATTCCATCCCGGGAAAAATGTGCCTCGTCGGTTACTAAAAGGACCCGTGGAAATTGATTGTCCTCTACTCTGGCCAAAAACCACTCGCAAAAGTCGATGCGTCTTGGATAATCTGCCGGGTTAAGAGCTTGCACCTTTTGAATATGATACGGGTGAAACTGATGTCCGCGGAGAATTCGCCAGACCAAAACGTGATTAACATGTAATTGTCGTCCAACTTGTCTGGTACTTGTCGAGGGGTCCTCATCGAACATGGCAAGGACGTCTTCCTCGATTTCCTCCATGTCTTCTGGAATGTCTCGCTCTCGAACGTTGTTGGGTTGTACTTGTCCGATGTCCCTCAAGCGCCTGTCAACAGCCTCGAACGTACGACGATTTGGTATGCGTCGTTGCGGAAATTGTTCCTGGTATCGCCGCTGTGCTTCCACTGAATTGCCCTGCGCCAGTCCATACATGAGATGCATGTCTGCATATTCTGCATTGGTATACGCCATACTGTACTACCACACGTTCGTTCGAAGTGATACTGTGACGTTATCAACAACATCGCGTTACTTTATAGCAAACCACCGTTTAGTTTTTACGTTTGCGTCATGACTGTCAGCATTGTTTTTTATTCACAAACGTAAACAATAAACGGTGGTTTGCTAAAAAGTCTTTGGGGTCATCTCAAAGATTTTTTTGACATCGTGTACAAGAATGAAGTCCGTTCCCGGGATGGAATTCTGAACTATCACAACCACCACGAATGGCGCCAATTAAACCCACACGCAACTAGTGTTAGAAGTCACCAACAGCAATTTTCTTTAAACGTATGGTGCGGCATTGTCGGTAATCATTTACTAGGTCCGCATTTTCTTCCACCCAGACTAAATGGTGAAGCATATCTCACGTTCTTAAGAGACACTTTACCTGAACTACTCGAGGACATACCGTTAGCATTACTTCGTGACATGTGGTTTATGCACGACGGGGCACCCCCACATTTCAGCCGTGCAGTTAGAGAACATCTTAATGCTACGTTTAATTTGAGGTGGATTGGGCGTGGAGGACCAGTTGCGTGGCCAGCCAGATCTCCGGATTTAAATCCGTGCGATTTCTATCTTTGGGGTCATCTCAAAGACATCGTGTACAAGAATGAAGTCCGTGATGAGGAAGACTTGCGAAGACGAATTATTGAAGGTTGTCAAACAATCAGGAACATGCCAGGAATCTTCCAACATGTCCAAGAATCTTTCGAAAGGCGGGTTCATGTTTGTCTTAACGCCGTTGGTGGACATTTTGAACAATACCTGTAACGTCCATGTTAACTTGTTAAGAATAAAAGTAATACCAACCGAAAGGTACCATGATACTTTGAATTTACTTTACTAGAGTAGGCATACTTCTACTCATTTAATACACTTCTGCCAGGTGAAAGTTCAATAACGATGTTAGAGGGAAACTATTGAAATTGTCTCATATTTCTAAACAAGTTGATAAGGCTGAATTTGTTTTAGTCTACATTTTCGAATATTTTCTTGTTTTAGGGGCCAATGTTTGGGGGGCCATATCTTCGTTGCAAATTCTTGTACACCCCATGTTCTTTGACACTTTCCACTCAGTTTGACCCAAAGAACACGCCCCTTGATTTATGGCAGACTTATCAGAAACACCCTGTATATAGAGCGTTTGACAAATCCCTCCAGTTTCTTACGTTTGTTCTTTCTTAAAAAAATTGTTCTTAACTGCTGCTTTTACCATTGTTTGTACAGTGTAATTTGCCTCAAAAAATGTACGCAGGAATCTTTTTAACTTAAAACTAAGGATCCTGACTAACAAAAAAAATGGTACAAGTTGTACAACATTGTATGGAAGATGCATTAATAAAAATTAGAATATCAAACTTCATTCATTAAATAATTTTTGCATAGTTAGCGGAATTAACTAATTGAAATAGACTAGGTGAAACCGTGAAACCAGAAGCACATAAATAATAATAATAATTATCATAAGTTCGTAAGAAGATTACAACATATTTTATGTTGTTATCTATATGCTTTTGGTGAAACTATGAATGGTCGAATTCCCAAAAGGAAACCATAAGTTTATAAGATATGTTCCATAAGTTTGTCACTGGTTAGTGAGAGATTGTCATGCAGTGACGTAGTTGAAACGTCATAGATTCTCGTAAAGGGACGCCTTGTGAGGCACTATCATAGACTAAATAAGAAGATGGACTGCAAAATTAACCGAGTCTAGTCAATTCTCGCTTGTCGTTCTAGAACTAGCTCTCAGTAAGTCTCTAGTATTGCAAAGTATGGAACATATCTTATAAACTTATGAGAACCCATTGCAAATAAGTGCACCAATTGGAAATGAACTTCCAGCAGATCTTATACGAGTTCTTGAACCATAGCCAACAAGGTAGTAACTTTTTAGTTGGCTATGGTTGAACCTAAGACCATTAAATGGTCTTGAACTGGAAGTTTGGGAATGCCATATAAACAAATTCGTTTGTTACAAACGGAGAAACCAAAGTGAAAAACCACATGCATGAATTAAACGGTAAAGTTAAGCTTAGCAACAATTTTGTTGTCTCTCTTGCTTTTGCTGAGAACCAACTAGCACCAGAAGTGGTGACGACGATAAAGAAATTGAAGAAGAAAATTAAGATTCAAAGGAATAAAATATTTATCAATTACTTTGCCAAAAATAGCAGTCTTTAATAGCGAAGATACAATTACTGACATTCCATGTGTAGTATTAAATATTGTTCATTATAGTTAAATGAACGGTTATGTTCAATATTGTTCGTAGAGGTTTAATAAATAACTAACACAAACACAGTATTACTTCTAGTTCCCAGTTAAGACGTTAGGCTAGTTACATTCCACAATTTTATAATACCACGTCCGGTTATTTTCGCAAGGAAAAGTTTTTACAATTTTTCTATGAACAGTTGTCAAGAACAGTATTATTTGCAACAAAAATGAAAACGCGCAGTGCCGGATTACCCATTATACACTGGAGCTCAGGGGTCCACGATGGTGTTGAACCAGCACTGAAAAAGCATTGCGCAATTACCACAATTTAAAAGTTTTAAATTCCTAGTATGCTTAACCACAATTCATTGCATTAGTTCAAGTGATAACTACGTTGATGTCGGATCAAATTACTCTTCCTCGTGCTGCCATAATCACACCGATCACATTTGAATGGTTTTTCACCACTGTGTATGCGTTGATGTCTGATCAAATGATTCTTCGCGTTGCAGGCATAGTGACACTGATCACATTTGAAGGGTTTTTCACCACTGTGATTGTGTTGATGATTGATCAAATTATTCTTCTGAGTGCTGAAATAATCACACTGATCACATTTGAATGGTTTTTCACCACTGTGAATGCGTTGATGATTGATCAAATTATACTTCTGCGTGCTGGCATAATCACACTGATCACATTTGAATGGTTTTTCACCACTGTGAATGCGTTTATGATTGATCAAATTATTCTTCAATGTGCAAGCATAATCACACTGATCACATTTGAATGGTTTTTCACCACTGTGAATGCGTTGATGATTGATCAAATTATTCTTATGCGTGCTGGCATAATCACACTGATCACATTTGAATGGTTTTTCACCACTGTGAATGCGTTGATGATTGATCAAATTATTCTTCCGCGTGCTGGCATAATCACACTGATCACATTTGAATGGTTTTTCACCACTGTGAATGCGTTGATGTTTGATAAAATTATTCTTCCGCGTGCTGGCATAATCACACTGATCACATTTGAATGGTTTTTCACCACTGTGAACGCGTTGATGTATGCTCAAATGACACTTCCACTTACTGGCATAGTCACACTGATCACAATTGAAGCGTTTTTTACCGTTATGAATGCGTTGATGAGCGGATACATTAGGTTTATGAGTACTAGCATAGTCACACTGATCACATTTGAAGTGTTTTTCTTTGGTATCCTTTCGAATGCCAAGTTCAAGGTCCCTTTCATATCCAGGTGAATATTCGCATCGAGTTGAACATTTCTTCTTGGATTTTCCTACAGAAAGGAAATAAATTAAAACTTCTCATAAGATATCATACAACTGGCATCAAAAACATTGTACTGTGCAAAGGCAATTGATATAACAGGTTATGGTTAGACTTAAAAAGACACAAAGGCAAAGAAAACAAGTTCGGAAACAATAATATATAGTGTGAATTTTTATTTTTACCCAGCCCGAGCCGTTAAACCTTCTGCAGACACAATTGTAATTAAATATTGATGAGCTTTGCACATTGCATTATCTTGAGAATAAATGTTTAAACAGGAAATAGATTTTTTTCTATTTGGAATCTTTAAGAGCCCATAGACCACATACTAATTTCTGATTGAAGGTAAGAGTAAGGGCTTAAAACTTTGTTAAACCGCCTGATGCTCCTTCCTAGAGTTTCATTGGCTATTCATTCTATGTTTACTCGTTCACACCACGAAAAGATAACTAGATTACAATCGGGCTCTTCGCTGACAGGTCGATAGCTACGTCATTGTCACTTAGCTTCTAACTTCAAATACAATAGGTGTGACGTCAGGGGTGAGGGTTTCTACATCTCCTCCCCTTTTATTCAAGCAGAAAGGGAAAGAAAATGGTAGGAAGAATATTCCAAGCAGATGAAAAACATGTATTCTTGGTATTAGCATGGCGTTAGTGATATCAACCTTGCACCTTTTCAAATTCGGAAATTAACTAATTGTGACTGCGTTTATCTGATGAACAAACAAAAAAACAACTTTCTCAAATATATCTTTGCGAAATACAGAATGAAAACTTTCCCAAAATAAACGTATAATAAAATATACGTGACAATATGAACAACCATACTCCGTCATTAAACCTCTGTAGGTGATACACATACAAAGTAGTGAAGAAACACAATAATGAATCCTACTGTAAATATTAAGTTATGCTTAGCAACAATTTTGCTGTCTCTCTTGCTTTTGCTGAAAACCAACTAGCACCAGAAGTGATGACGACGATAAAGAAATTGACGAAGAAAATTAAGATTCAAAGCAATAAAATATTTATCAATTACTTTGGCAAAAATAGCAGTCTTTAATAGCGAAGATACAATTACTGATATTACATTTGTAGTATAAAATATTGTTCAATATAGTTATATTAGGGAACTTTCAAATTGCGCGCCTAAACGCAGTTCAGAACTTTTGACAGATGTCACCATAGGTTATCGCCGATCGATAATCACGCGTTCTAAAGAAAGAGCGGAAAAGAGACGCCACTTCTCGGCTGGCAACCGCCATACTAACTAGTTAACTTAGTACCGTCACTATTTCAGTATAACTTAACTTTAACTATGTAATTAATTGACTATTGTAATACAAACTATTGTTGTATAATAAAACGGTAGTTTATTTAACTCAGTTTATTTGCATAGAAAGACCGCGTGGGTCGCGTCGTTAACATTTAAAAGGTTCTTAACTATATCGGGCTTAGCAGTTAACTAACTTTAACATACAGCCGTTATGGCTTTTTGTACACATAGATAAGAGACTAATCTATACGTCATGTGGAGCTGACTGAGCTTATCTAACATTACATCACATCCTTTCCCTTAAGCTAATTACATTAACTATACGCTATAAGTTTAATGTCTTTCTCGGTTTGATCTGTCGTCCAGATCTAGTCTTGTATGTCACTTTGACCTTTGGGTCTTTGTTGTCCGATTTTGGCTCCTCTGGTCGATGATTCGTCTTTGGTGCTATGGGAGTTTGGTTGTCATGACTTTCATTCTGGACAGCAACTGGAATGGCTACATCAGGATCATTTTCGGCGACTGTAGCTTGCGATGACTGTTCGGGGTTTTGGACTACTGGGGCTAGTTGCGTAGATGGTGGTATCGGCTGCAATCGATGATCAGGTCGTTGTTTGCTCTGGAGTACTGAACCAGACGAAGTTGACGATGGTAGTTGCTGTATCTGCTTGTCTTTTTCATTTGTTGGAATCGGTATGAGATGATACCGATTTCTTCGTATATTCCCTGCCGGCGTTATTATCTCGTACGACCTTGGATGATCCGTCTTTTGGTGAATAACGCCTTGCACCCGCATGTCGGTTACCCAAACATCTTCTCCCTTTTGTAGGGCTCTTAGCTCCTTGGTACGATGTCTTTGATCGAAGTTTTTCTTTTGCTGTTGCTTCCTACTTTCTTCCTTATCCTTAAGTAGTTCACTGTCCGGTATCATTGGTTTTAATTGGGTTCCAGACACGGGTATGGTCGTTCTAAGCTTTCTCCCCATGAGAAGTTCAGCTGGGCTGTAGCCGTTGTGTAGCGGAGTCGATCGATAGGCCAATAGTGCCAGGTATGCGTCTTCCGATTTTTTGAGGTGATTCTTCACGATCTTGACTGCCGCTTCTACGAATCCATTGCTCTGAGGAACCTTGGACTCGAGGTTATGTGTTTAAATCCATAATCTCTAGCGAACTGACTAAATGACGACGTTGTTGTTGGGTTGAATTGTGGACCATTGTCCGTTTTGACAAGTTCCGGTATGCCGTGGCATGCAAAAACTGACTTTATTTTGTCAATTACTGCATCCACCTTCAGGTCCGTGAGTGGTCGTACTTCGTAGTACCTGGAGTAGTAATCGGTTATTAGAAGGTACCATTTTCCATGCAGGTGGAACAAGTCCATTGCGACGGTTTGCCATGGTCGGTCCGGAAATTCCGTTGGTTGTAACGGTTCGTGCATGTTGCTTGACATTTTGACGCATGCTAGGCACTTCCGTACTTTCTCTTCAATTTGTTTCGACAGACCAGGCCACCATAGAGCAGACTTGGCTCTTGCTCTACACTTCACGATTCCTTGATGGCCGCTATGGATCTGCTCGAGAATTTGACTTCGCTGTGCCTCCGGTATGATTATTCGCTGGCCTCGCATCAAAATCCCATCTTGATCGGTTATTTCATGTCGGACTTGGTAATACGGCAGCATTTCCTTAGTGATTTTAGCTTTTCTAGGCCATCCATCTATACTGTATCTTCGTAATTTCATACACGTGTCGTCTTCAGTTTGGGCTTTCCATATTTCAGCTATTCGTTGATCCGTAGCTGGTAGACTTGAAGTGACCATTTTGATGTGAGCTGACATGTCTTCCTGCAGCTCATTATCTTGACAGTCGGTGGCTTGCATAGGACTTCGCGATAACGTATCAGCTGCGATTAGTTCCTTTCCGGGAATGTACTGGACTATATAATTGTACCGCATCATGCGAATTCGGAGGCGTTGTAGTCGGGGTGAGAGATCATCGAGCTCCTTTGTTTGAAGAATCGAAACTAGAGGTTTATGGTCGGTTTCGAGTATTATCTTCAATCCAGTGATATAATTAGCGAATCTGTTGCATGCCCATGCTAACGCTAGGGCCTCTTTCTTGATCTGTGCGTATCTACTTTCTGCCTCGGACATGGTAGTTGATGCATAAGCTACTACTTTAAGTGTGCCGTCACTTTGTCGCTGTCTGAGAACCGATCCAATTCCGTAGGACGACGCGTCGGCTGAGAGTATCGTTTCCCTTTTTGGATCGAAAATGGCCAGAACTGGTTCTCGTGACAGGATCCGTTTGACTTCATTGAAGGCTCTTTCTTGCGGTTCATGCCACGTCCAAGCTACCTTTGTGCTCTGCAGACAGTGCAGTGGATGCAGTAACTCTGACATCTGCGGAATGAACTTCCCGAGATAATTTGCCATGCCCAGAAACCGTTTCAATTCTGTGACGTTGGTGGGTGGAGCCATCTTCGTTATTGCTTCGACTTTTTCTTGATCAGGTTTTATACCATCTTCGTCAATTACGTGACCGATGAACTTTATTTTCCGCTGGGCAAATTGACATTTTGCCATATTCAAGGTAATTCCTTCACTGGAGAGCTTCGTGAGTACTTGACGCAGTGTTCGGTCATGTTCTTCGCGCGTTGTTCCCCATATCAGAATACCGTCTTGAAGGCTGACTGTACATTCAACTCCTTCGATGATTTGGTTAATTTTCCTTTGGAAGTGTTCCGATGCAGAACTTAGCCCAAATGGAAGTCGATGGAAGTAGTAGCGTCCAAAGGGTGTAATGAACGTCGTAAGTTTTGCCGTTTCCTCATCAAGCGGGATCTGCCAGTAACCGCTATTCGCGTCCAGCTTGGTGAAGTATTTTGCTCCAGATATTTGGCCCAATATGTGATCAACGGGTGGAAGTGGATAACGCTCTCGTTTCACATACTTATTTAGTGGCGTGAAATCGACGCAGATTCGGAGGTCGATGTCTTCATTACTTGGGTCTTTAACGTGACGTTTCGTCTGATGTTGAGAACACGGTGGGTTTTCGTTTCTGTTACTGTTCACCGGCGCTTTATCTTTCTTCTTAACCAGAACCATTGCCGAACACCAATCCGTTGGTTCTTCGACGGGTGATATTACGCCGTTCATAACCATTCTATCGAGCTCCTTCTTCGTGGCCTTGAGTAGAGGAATTGGTATTTGTCGTGCATGACACAGTGCATGGGGCTTGGCATCAGGATCGAGTTCGATGCGGTAAGGCGTCTTGACTCTGCCTAGACCGTTGAACAGTGAAGGGAATTCTTCGAGAGGGTTGACTGCAGAATCGATATTGTCCACGCAGGATATGATATTAAGATCTTCACTTGCGTCCAACCCTAAGAGTGGTATTTCGAGGTTTCGAACCACGTAGATATTCTCCTTGACCGTTCGATCCTTATGCCTCAAATCAACCTTGATCATACCTCAGCAATTGAGTTTCGTTCGCCCTGGACCGTACAAGCGTCTATCCGATGGGTACAACGGATGTCCTCCATATGACGTTTTGTACATCTTCTCTGGCATTGCAGAAACATCAGCTCCAGTGTCGACTTTGAAGTTGACCAGTCTACCGGCAGTGTCGACCTGAACTATCCATTTGTTCCGTCTTGACCTTGAAGCTACTATGTCCAAGAAGGCTTCCTTAGGAGGAGCTGGTGTGCTGGTGATTGAGCCCATGAATATCTCTTGACTTGCAATCTGCCGTACTGCTGTAGATTTCATGCAGAGTTTAGCATAGTGGCCCTTCTTTTTACAGTTACGACAAGTTGCGTTTACAGCGGGACATTGATGACGTGCGTGGCATGCTTGATTACCACATCTCAAACATCCTTTATGATTGAATGGTTTGGATTGGCCCTCACCAGAAGTTGTATTCTTAACTTGCTTTACTTTGTCGTTCTTCATGTCTCTGCTTTTGTAACGAGGCTTGTTGGTTTGAACTCTGTCGATGTTGCTTGACCCATTAGTTTTACTGGTGCCAGCTTGCAGGTTCAACTGTTGACGTCGGATCTCTTCCCATTGTCTGGCCGTAGACACAGCTTTCTCCAACGTTAGGGTATCATCAAATTGGAATTTCTCGGATAAGGCTTTATCTCTGATTCCGACAACGAACCTATCCAGTGTTAATTCTTCCGTGAGAACGGTTGTGCTATACTCGCATCTTGCCGCTAACGCATGAAGTTCAGTGATGTACGCTTCTATCTTCTTCTTGATTACGGAGATTGAATTTGGCTCTTTCATACCTCTTGAAACGTTTAACGATGAAGTGTTTTTCAAATTCATCGAGGACCTTCGTGTAATTCTGCCGCTCGACGTCTGTGAGCTTGAAGGCATTAAAGATGTCTTCGGCTTCGTCGCCCATTACATAGATCAATGAGTTAACTTGCTCTTCCCCGGTTTTTGATTTAAGACCTGAGGCAATCCTGAAACGTTCGAAGCGCCGACTCCATTTTGGCCAGTCACCAGGATTCTTGAAAGAAAACGCGTCGGGAGTGGTGATTTGATAGGAGGCAGTCTTGTGGCTTGACTCGTTGTCAGGCACGATGATATGTCAGCTATGACCATCCGCTCTCCCGCACTTTAGTACCGTAAACGCCGCGAAAATCGATATGTTAACGTCCGTCCGCTATTCTGACACCATGTTGTATAATAAAACGGTAGTTTATTTAACTCAGTTTATTTACATAGAAAGACCGCGTGGGTCGCGTCGTTAACATTTAAAAGGTTCTTAACTATATCGGGCTTAGCAGTTAACTAACTTTAACATACAGCCGTTATGGCTTTTTATACACATAGATAAGAGACTAATCTATACGTCATGTGGAGCTGACTGAGCTTATCTAACATTACATCACAAATATAACCATTAAATGATACAAACACTACTCGTTCACAATTCAATGGAGTTAGCCCTCCAATAGCTAACAGTTAAATGAACGGTTATGTTCAATATTGTTCGTAAAGGTTTTCTAAATAACTAACACAAACACAGTATTATTTCATCTAGTTCCCAGTTAAAACGTTAGGCTAGTTACATTCCACATTTAATAATACCATATAGCCCGTCCGGTTATTATTCCGTAACGAAAGGTTTTTACAATTTTCCTATGAACAGAAACTTTTCTCTTAGTGAGTATACAGTTGTTAAGAACAGTAATATTTGAAACGAAAATTAAAACGCGCAGTGACGGATTACCCACTAGGCACTGTAGGCATGTGCCTAGGGGCCCTGGAGCTCAGGGGTCCCCGAAGGTGTTGATCCGGCACTGAAAAAGCATTGCGCAATTATCACAATATAAAAGTTTTAAATTCCTAGTATGTTTAACTACAATCCATTTCATTAGTCCAAGTGATTACTACGTTGATGTCGGATCAAATTACTCTTCCTCGTGCTACCATAATCACACTGATCACATTTGAATGGTCTTTAACCACTGTGAACGCGTTGATGTCTGATCAAATGATTCTTCACGTTGCAGGCATAGTGACACTGATCACATTTGAAGGGTTTTTCACCACTGTGAATGCGTTGATGATTGATCAAATTATTCTTCTGAGTGCTGGCATAACCACACTGATCACATTTGAAAGGTTTTTTACCGCTGTGAATGCGTTGATGTCTGATGAAACTAATCTTCTGCGTGCAAGCATAATCACACTGATCACATTTGAAGTGTTTTTCACCACTGTGAATTCGTTGATGTGTGATCAAATTACTCTTCTGAGTGCTGGCATAACCACACTGATCACATTTGAAGGGTCTTTCACCACTATGATTGCGCTGATGTAACATCAAAGTATATTTCCGGGTACTGGTATATTGACACTGATCACATTTGAAGGGTATTTCACTACTGTGAATGCGTTGATGTCTGTTAAAATGACTTTTCTCAATGCTAGTATGGTCACACTGATCATATTTGAAATGTTTTTCATCAGTACCCTTTATAATGTGACGTTCAAGATCACTTTTATATTTGGGAGAATATTTACATAGAGTTGAACGCTGCTTCTCGGTTTTTCCTACAGAAAGCAAACGAAGCGAAACTTCTTACAATTTGAATCAAACACAGTACTGTGCAAGGGCACTTGATAAAAATGTCATGCTGAGGATTAAAATGACGCAAAGTTAAAGAAAACAAGTTCGCGAAACAAAAATAATCCCGCTCTGAATCGAGACGACTGTCTCCGAAGATTTTACCTAGCCCAGCCTATCCTTTCCGATCAGAAAGTGGAAACTAAATGGTTGCCAGTTATTAAGAAAATACTTAAGGTTTCAGTCTATTATTAAAATAAATTGGAAGGGAAAATTATAGGCGTTATTCTGTCCACTCTTCTTTTTTGTTTCCATAGGTGATTGAGTTGGTTAACACGTAACTCCACTCAAGAGACTGCGGGAGACAATTATCCCTGACGTTACCCTTTTGAACTGAATATAATGGTAGAGAAAGTGAAAATTTTTCGATGAGTCGAATATCATCATAATTTTAGAATAGGAAGGCCACTTCTCCGAGGAAGCTAGTCACTGAGCGTAAGAGGTGTATGTGACAAAATCGTGATTTACATTGCACTATATTGCAACTATTAAGTCAGAAGAAAAGAAAACGTCTTGGATGGTTTGCAACGATTATAACATAATTTTGGCGATAGGGTCTACCCAAATATCAAGGATGTTTTCGCCTTTTACTTTGGAAAAAAACCCCCCACAAAAAACACCATTTCTATTTAAAGCCCTTGTTTTGCATACATTAAAAGTCATTTACAATATATTACTAATGGTATCCACTACATTTTTAATAATAGATCGTTTCATATTTCTTTATCAGTACGACGAAAGCTGATAACGCTTCCCACAGAAAGTCTATATCTTGGGCCTGGGTGAGCTAGCCTACATAATATATTCGCTCGCACCGCGGAGGAATATAATTCGGTGACGCGGCTCCTTCAGCTGTCTCTACCATAAGAACCGATTGACCAGTTACATAGATTCGAGAACTCTTATGAAGACTGAGTAGGGTCTCTAAAGTATTCTTTAGATGAAACTAATCACAATTTCAAAGACCATTTGGGAGTAAAGTAAAATAAGATCTTATCTATCTGCGAAACGTTTTCTTGGGCAAGTTAAGAAGCCAAGGCGGCCGGGTATCTGTTTTTTACGGGATAATTGTTACCCGAGTTGTTACATGAAGTTATCCTTTAATGTATAGCATATATGTGGTGTTAGCTTATCTATGGAGTGAACTGGATACATTTGTCTCCTTTTCATTATCTTAGGCGTAAAGAATCAATTCAATTATTGAGGAAGAGGATAAAATATCCCAGGGCTTACAGAAAATATACAGTAGGTAAGGAAAGATGAAAAGAACGGACGGACAACATTAATTTTTGTGCGGGGTTAAAAAACCTGTTAGGGGGCTACCACTAGAAAATTTGGAAATATATACACTGTTACCAAGTCCTCTGCTTTTGGTGAGGACCCTTCTGTATGTGGGTACATTTCCACAATTTTTGAATCTATGTTCCAGTCCCGAAACTTGTTGAGTCTTAAAGAATAAAATGACTTACCAATTTCCGAACTAGCAGAAGAAGTTTTTGACGAATTACTTTCTGAATTCTTTGACGAGCTACTTCCGAATGTATCAGATCTGCACACTTTAGTATTATCTTCAACTTCAATTGGTACTTTTGGTGAATCGCTTTCCATAGAGACTTGGGTCAATTCCGATAGTTCGTTGGAATCGGGCTCGGGTTTACAAACATACAACGGCACATTCAATGAACTCAAATCAACATAGTTCAGTTTTGGCAAGCACTGTTTCATAGTTTGATTTTGTCTATTATCAGTTTTCTTCGAATCTGTCAAGGTGGTTTGGGATTGGTCACTTAGCGAATTGCTTGACAATTCCCAATGTTCTTCGAGACACAATTTCTTGGATCGAGTTGAAATACTCTCACTTTCTCTCTTTGTCAAGGAAATTTGTGATTTAGGATAAGAATTGTTAATTTTAAGACTTTTCTCAGGAGGTTTTAGTTGCGAATCCGTTTTTGGGAGAGGAGACATTTTAAACTGTTTTTCGATCTCAAGGTTTGGTAAATAAGGAACACAGTCACTGTATTTTAGTTTAGGAATACATAGTTTCATAATTCTCGTTCCAAGACCCGCGTTTTTAGACTTTTTTGAGGCAGTTTTAGTTACAGTGTTAACTTTGTCAATCTCCTCCGCGTCACATTCGGGTGATTCTTCCTTAATACCTTCTTTGGTCAGTGTGCCTTGGACATTGCTATCACCTTCAGCTTTTACCAATGAACCTTGATGATTAAAACGAAAAAATAAACATAATATATAGTTTTGTTAAACGAGCACAACATTAGGTTGTGTCACACCCTACCCATTCCAGATTGCTCGGGGTTCGCATCTTCCACTTTAAGCAGACTTTGGTAAATGTTGCTGGGTATCTCAGCTGGTATACTTAGCGAACTACGCAAATAAAAAACCGTTAAAACTGATATAACAACACTAATAAAAGATTAATACATTTCGACAGAAGGGGATAATAAAAGATGGATAGCACTCTGTATCCTCTTAATATTTGGTTATATAACATGATTCTTCCCAGGTTCAATCTATTTGTTTGCTCTCCAGCTCTTGAAACTTAAAAGGGACTGTAAATACGTCACAAATACCACGCGACGCCAAAGACTCCAAATGGAGTGGAACTGGACACCTAGTCATTGTTTTTAGCGTGATTGCAGAACCAATTCCCTGAAGTGGAAGTTTTGAAATAAAACCAACTAAGCTTCTTTGAACCACGCCTTTCCCCAATCACGTGCCTGTGACGAACTTCAAATAATTCTTACCCACCCCCTGATGCCGCCATTACAGACCCTTTAAGATGCGCATCGCACCATGCTATGTTGAAGTATACAGGGTGTTTCTGGAAAGTCTGGCACAAATTAACAGGCATGTTCCTTGGGTCAAAACGAGTCCGAAAGGTCCTATGACGTTTTGGGGTAAAGCGCTCCGTTGCGACGTTATGGGCTCTCAAAAGTAGGCCGAAAAACAAGGAGATTTTGCAGAATTATAGCACTAGTATTGTGGTTTTGACCAAATTGTTTTCGATTATTGAGCATAAGGCAATGATCGAAATAAGTTCAAGACTTGTGGAAGACCGTGAACGTGTTAAACGGCCAAAAGCGTTAATCCCTTAATGATTGTGATTAAAGGTAAGGAAAGTAGCTCAGATATCGGTTACTTGTTTGTTCAGATGTACTGGTAACTGACCAGTATTTATTCTTTATTTGAATTAGACACATTACTTTTACAATGATTCGAATGAACCCCATTACTTTTACAATCCTTAACCTTTACAATAATTCGAATGAACCCCTTAAGTTTTACAATAATTCGAATGAACCCCTTAAATTTTACAATAATTCGAATGAACCCATTAATTTTACAATAATTTGAATCGAACCCATTAATTTTACAATAATTCGAATGAACCCCTTTAAGTTTTACAATAATTCGAATGAACCCCTTTAAGTTTTACAATAATTCGAATGAACCCCTTAAGTTTTACAATAATTCGAATGAACCCATTAATTTTACAATAATTCGAATCGAATCCATTACATTTACAATAATTCGAATCGAACCCATTACATTTACAATAATTCGAATCGAACCCATTACATTTACAATAATTCGAATCGAACCCATTACATTTACAATAATTCGAATTGAACCCATTACATTTACAATAATTCGAATTGAACCCATTACATTTACAATAATTCGAATTTCCCCCCTGCTGTGTTGGTCTAAACAATAGGGTAGTTTTCAACGTCAGAAGTTGTAGGTTTTTTACAGACGGCTTAAATGTTTGTACTTTAACGTGCTTCATGGCGTACGCGCGCAAGTTTGCTTAAACGTTGATGGTGCCCATTTTGAACAATTTTTGTAGAACAATGTAATTGGGTTTCATTCGAATTATTGTAAAAGTAATGGGGTTCGACTCGAATTATTGTAAAAGTAATGGGGTTCATTCGAATTATTGTAAATGTAATGGGGTTCAATTCGAATTATTGTAAATGTAATGGGTTCAATTCGAATTATTGTAAATGTAATGGGTTCGATTCGAATTATTGTAAAATTAATGGGTTCGATTCAAATTATTGTAAAATTAATGGGTTCGATTCAAATTATTGTAAAATTAATGGGTTCGATTCGATTTATTGTAAAATTTAAGGGGTTCATTCGAATTATTGTAAAATTTAAGGGGTTCATTCGAATTATTGTAAAATTTAAGGGGTTCATTCGAATTATTGTAAAGGTTAAGGGGTTCATTCGAATTAAAATTGCAAAAGTAATGGGGTTCATTCGAATTATTGTAAAGGTTAAGGGGTTCATTCGAATTAAAATTGCAAAAGTAATGGGGTTCATTCGAATTATTGTAAAGGTTAAGGGGTTCATTCGAATTATTGTAAAGGTTAAGGGGTTCATTCGAATTAATATTGTAAAAGTAATGGGGTTCATTCGAATTATTGTAAGAGTAATGGGGTTCATTCGAATCATTGTAAAAGCAGGAGCAGATGACAAAGGAGTCTCGGACGCTAGCTTCCATAATGTAGAGGGAAATGGGATCCGCGAACGTCACGATTATTAACCAAAATCATTAGGCCAGTGCCACCTCTCGTAGGAAATTTGAGCTTAATTTTCCAACCAATAGCGTGGCTGCAAAGTCTCGAAAGGAGATCTGGGAAATCGCGTCTGGAGCCTCTCTTTCAAAAATACGTATCGTCTGCTTATAATTAGCCTAGGCTTAACGAGTATTAGAGTTGAAAAATGGATTTCAACGGCTTTTTAATCTTTTTTTAGACTAAAGTTGATAATGAAAAGCCCAGCGAGTAACGTATGTACACTATTAAAAAACTAAAATGTGTTTCAGTGCCAATTTTCTCTAAATTTCTTCTTCAAATGAAGAGGTTGGGAAAAGAAATCACTCACGATCTTTTAAAACCCAAAACGTAAGAGACAGTGATTTCGTTTGCAGTCAATTAATTCAAAAGAAATACGCAATATTTTGGCCCTAAAACACATATATAACATTGTGTTTCGGCGTCTTTTAAAACCTTGCTTTTATCTTTTGAAAACCCGAGCCCAATCATTCCAGTGGGCACAAATTGTTAATTAAGCCTTGGCTTACCTGGGTTTCTCTGCTAGTTTGGACTTAATTTGACTATTTAGTTGGTTTAAAGTCACAAAATGTAGTCTTATCTTTTATCTTAATACCAACGGTTACAGCTGTTTGAATAAAGTAATTATATTGTGTATATTTTGTCGCGATCGGGTAAGACGAACCTCAGTAGCCACCGTTAGTCCGTTATTACAAAAAAATTCCCAGCAGACTTTGGTGCCAGATATAATCCACCAAAAACATCGTCTGCTATAATGTCTGATAGCGCCTCTATGGCAAACGATACCGCTACAGCTGTGACGTACGCGGGTCCCATTGCCTTCTATATTGTGGAAGCTAGCGTCCGAGACTCCTTTGTCATCTGCTCCTGGTAAAAGTAATGTGTCTAATTCAAATAAAGAATAAATACTGGTCAAATACCAGTACATCTGAACAAATAAGTAACCGATATCTGAGCTACTTTCCTTACCTTTAATTACAATCATTAAAAGAAAACAAAGGGATTAACGCTTTTGGCCGTTTAACACGTTCAGGGTCTTCCACTAGGTTTGAACTTATTTCGATCATTGCCTTATTGATTGGGTCAAAACCACAATACTATTGCTGTAATTCTGCAAGATCTCCTTGTTTTACGGCCTACTTTTGAGAGCCCATAACGTCGCAACGGAGCGCTTTACCCCAAAACGTCATAGGACCTTTCGGTCTCCTTTTGACCCAAGGAACATGCCTGTTAATTTGTGCCAGACTTTCCAGAAACACCCTGTATAACTGCTTGGTACTAAATCCTCAGCGTTCATAACAGAAACCTCGCCTTACCGTGGGACAAAACCGCCCAAGCGCATGCGCCTTGGCAAATAGTTAAGCGCTAATAGAGTAATGACGAGAGAAATATTTATCGCGTATGTGATTTGAATTTAGTAACCTTGCTCCAAATGTAAAATGATGTTGGGAAGAATCATGTTACAATTACCCAGCCGCTTTGTGGTACACTTCTCTCGAAGTATTATGTACTTCTGATTTTATACACGAGTCTCGTGGCAAGGCTTAACGATTGAAGTTTTATTGACGCGAATTAGTCAGTTCAATAAAAAGTTATAATTGAGCTTGAACTTAACCACAGTCGAGACTTGGCCGTGGTTTAGTTTAAAGAAATGGCACTAGATGCTCCTATAGTCGAGGGGTGGAGTTGACTGGCCCGCTAAGCTTAATTAGCAAAGGCTAGTTTTAGCTCCGCCCTCGTGTACATGCTTTCATTGGTTTCTGCTTTAAATCCTTCTGCATAGAGTTTGCAAGTTCTCTCCCCGCTAGTTAAAAGGAGTTTTCCTCCGCGGTCTAACCCGGTTTCTCCTTTCCATCAAAACTTGCAGAGGTTAACGGTAATAGTTAGTATAGGGCGCTGTCGGTTAGCTGTGGCATAGGGGCTAGCCACCACCCCTCTATGCATTGTAAAGGCGTTAGATAAGTGGCAATAAGTCGCAAGATGACTTGGTCCAATTAGCTAGCTGAACTTATACCTTTGTATTTGTTCTTCTGTTTGTTGCTTTATCGCAATTGGATGAAATAAATCCTGGCCATTCAATCCTGAATCATTCTCAATAGGTTCTAATTTTACGCTTTCATTGTTGGCTCTTTGATGCACTTCTCTTTCGTCCTATGTTTTAAACAAGTAAAATTAATTCAACTGAAGTAATACTTTTAACATCATACTCTTTCACATCGACTATGAAAATTGGTCACAAACCATCAGATCTTTGATTTTATTTTCCAACTCTTTAATGACCCCATTGAGCCTTCCAATTTCGTCCAGTTTCGTATTTATTGTAATTAAAATTTTCATTTTCTCTTTATTCATGTTTGAAATTAAACCATTACACTGCAAAACAAAATTGGACTTTCTTATTTGCAGAATGTCCTTTAAAGTGTCAAGCAATGACAAGGACATTTGGTTTGGTTCTTAAAGGGCACCACTGGATGCTTGAAGGGGCAGTAGCTTTGCAAGAACTAAAAGCAAGTCTGCAGTTTGTCTGTGTAGGCATAGATCTTCCACAAAACTCTTGTGGTGCCCTCTAATAATGCTACAAATGAGGCACGTGTTTCTAATCACCCATCAATAAACATTGGTTTACTTAAGGTTTTTTACCTCTCCGTGTGACGTAGTCCAGGAGAGGTTCTGTAACGGTCGGATCTGTCTGTGTGTGTGTGTGTCTGTCTGTGTGTCTGTCTGTGTGTCTGTCTGTCTGTCCGTTGTTACACCCACGTGACCGCGTTCGCAGTTTGCGTATCGGAGCAAACGTGTTCACCATTTCCGAACTGCTTTCACAGGTACGGAAATGGCTCCTCTACTTGAGTTCTCACACCATCATCTTTTGGTCTTCGTCCATCCCGCATGGACACCAGTCTGTACATACTGGCTTCTAATCACCACCATCTTCTGGTCTTCGTCCATTCCACTTGGACACCAGTCTGCACTTACACTGGCTTCTAACACCACCATCCACTGGTCCTCCGTCTACTCCACATAGACATCAATCTGTATCATTGGCTTCTACTCCATTATCATCGTTTGGTTTTAGGATATACGCGGCGATCAGCTAGGGTTACGAGAAACGTCTAGCCTCCCTAAGGTGGGATCGCCACCAAAGGTTTTCGCAATTGCGCTTTTTCCTTACTATTATAATGGAAACGAATCGTATATATACCGCAAAATTTGAAGAAAGCGGGCAAGAGGGGTACCCTTCACTTTAAACGTCAATATTAGCAAAGTTTGAGATGATAATAGGTATAACTTTATTTTAAACGATTTAACTATTATTAATGTTAATTATTGAAGATTAAAATAATTAAAAATAATTATATTTATTTAAATATTAAAGATAAACCTCTCGTGCAAAGAGAGAGATTATCATCGCCTCCTATATCTACCAAGGCCCGTGCATGCGATATATTTCCTTCATTGCCTCCTATATCTATCAAGGCCCGTGCATTGTGATATATTTCATTCATTGCCTCCTATATCAATCAAGGCCCGTGCATTTCGATATACTTTTCAAAACAACAACCAAAATAGGAATCTCCTCTCAGAAACATAATAATTTCTTTTCTCTGTATATGAAATGAAAATATGGATAATATTGCGCTCCTTCTTTAATGGTATGAATCCTTGCCTGTCTATTAATATTTTGCGTAGGAGTAATACGTTTTTAGCGAAGTCTAGAGAGGATAAACATAAGCGAGATTGTTTCGAAAAAAAAATACTGCTTCCACTAATGGGTTTATACTCCTTGTTACTGTTGTATAGAGTAATCATGATAAAAGCTTAAAAAATTACGAGAGGACAGACCTTTTTTATCCTCTTGTTTTATTCTTAATAAGAATATAAAACATTTATTTTGTATCAAAAAAGAGTTTTTGGTGCTGAGATTGCTTTAGAAAATATCGAAACGGTTAGGCATTGGTAAAAAAGACATGTGTAAGCTTTTTTCAGAGATGATAATTGTTTTACATGTTTTAAATAAGACTGAAGCTTCCACTATTGTGTTTATGCTCCTCGTTTGTTTCACTGAAAACCATCTAGGTGTAGATAACAGTCAGACCAAAAATTTCAAAAATATATATTTTAAATCTAATCAGATACGCCCACCTAGTTGAAAATTGACCTATTAAATTTGCGGGAGCCATTCTTGAGAATTTTTCTTTGCTTGTAGGTTGTTAATTTGTCTACCAGAAAATATTTGTGTTTGGAAGTTGGATATTAAGTCAAAATAAGTGGTTGTAAAGAGCCAGCAGGTTTTTGCCGCTTCTTTTTGTGAGTATTTGATTTTTGTATGTAAAATGGAGGAAGATAATGTTGAGAGTAAGGATGAAATGCGGAAGCGCAAAGCGCGGGAAAGGATGAGGGCAAAAAGGTCGACGTTTTCATTGGATTCTTAAGTTTATATATTCTTCTCGACACGGAGAGGTAATATTTTGGTTTTCCCAACTTGTTCTATTATGATTTCTACTTTAAAGCAAATCTCAGCTCCTGTTTTACTCCTAGCACGCTGATTAACATCCTAGACACCAATAGCGACTTGGCAATTTGGCCTTAACTCCGCCCCCAGCGCCATTATGGTATGTTTTTAACAGAATGAAACCTACATAAGCCCCTCCTCCCGGTATGTTTTTTAGCACTAGTGGAAGGTAGCCTGACGTTGCATGACATACTATTGCCAAGTCCCTATTTTACTTGACCAAAGGCAGGAACCAATCAGTCATCCACAAGGGCGGAGCTAGAACTAGCCTTTGATAGGCTTATACGCAAAATCAACTCCACCCCTCAACCATGGGAACATCTAGTGCCAATTGTTTAAACTAAACCACAGTCTAAGCCGAGACTTGTTTTAAAGGGACACTGTATTGATGGCTTGATCTTGTTCCAACCAAAACCCTAGGCTTGAAACTTACCTTTGCTTTTAGTTCCTTGATTTGATTATCTTTGCTTAAGTGATCGTAGTTACAATCATCCTCCTCCATTTCCTAAAAACAAAGTCCAGTTTTGCGAATTTTAAAATTTCTTTTTAAACACTAGACAATGGAAATTACGGAATAGTCCAATAATTTCTCAAGTACCTCATAAAGTGTCACCCTTTGAAGATTTAAGAAAGTAATGAAACTCATTTCGAAAATGTCTAACTTTTCAAACCCGAGCTATTTTATCAAAAATAAACAACAAATCCTTTGGCGACAATCATTCCCAGTGTTTACAAAAAAAATTGTGAGAGCAGACAGAAAGGCCACATATTGTTAAAAATTCTGAAATAGTAGAATCCTCCTGTGCATCGTCTGCTAAAACATTCTAAATTACCACAGCCGACTCGATCACGCTTTTTGCTGCACGCGTTTTATAGTGGCCTTCGGGCTTCGGCGCGAAGTCAAAAGTCATTTAGATTTTATAGCGTTTTCCATTGTGGTCGCCCGAGAGCGCTCCGAGATCGCTCCATATTTTCGTGGTACGTCATCGCTCTAGTTCGGAGGGCCGAATGTAGTTGCTCCCAATGAAGGACAAAAGTTTTTTCGGAGCGGTTATTACAGAGAAACCAAAGTGAAAAACCACAAGTATGAATTAACGGCAACAATTTTGCTGTCTCTCTTGCTTTTGCTGAAAACCAACTAGCACCAGAAGTGATGACGACGATAAAGAAATTGAAGAAGAAAATTAAGATTCAAAGCAATAAAATATTTATCAATTACTTTGGCAAAAATAGCAGTCTTTAATGGCGAAGATACAATTACAGATACTCCAATTGTAGTATTAAATACTGTTCATTATGGTTAAATAAACGGTTATATTCAATATTGTTTTTTAAATAACTAACACAAACCCAGTATTATTTCTAGTTCCCAGTTAAGACGTTAGGCTAGTTACATTCCACATTTTTTAATACCATATAGCCCGTCCGGTTATTATTCCGTAACGAAAGGTTTTTACAATTTTTCTAGGAAACAGAAACTTTTCTCTTAGTGAGTATAGTCAAGAAGGTCCCCGATGGTGTTGATCCGGCACTGAAAAGGCATTGCGCAATTACCAAAATTTAAAAGTTTTAAATACCTAGTATGCTTAACCACAATTCATTTCATTAGTTCAAGTGATAACTACGTTGATGTCGGATCAAATCACTCTTCCTCGTGCTGCCATAATCACAATGATCACATTTGAATGGTCTTTCACCACTGTGAATGCGTTGATGTACGATTAAATAATTCTTCACGTTGCAGGCGTAATCACACTGATCACATTTGAAGGGTTTTTTACCACTGTGAATGCGCTGATGTTCGATCAAATGACTCTTCCGCGCACTGGCATAGTGACACTGATCACATTTGAAGTGTTTTTCTTTGGTACCCTTTCGAATGCCAAGTTCAAGGTCCCTTTCATATCCAGGTGAATATTCGCATCGAGTTGAACATTTCTTCTTGGATTTTCCTACAGAAAGGAAATAAATTAAAACTTCTCATAAGATATCATACAACTGGCATCAAAGACATTGTACTGTGCAAAGGCAATTGATATAACAGGTTATGCTTAGACTTAAAAAGACACAAAGGCAAAGAAAACAAGTTCGGAAACAATAATAGTTTGTGCGAATTTTAATTTTTATCCAGCCCGAGCCGTTAAACCCTCTGCAGACACAATTGTAATTAAATATTAATAAGCTTTGCACATTGCATTATCTTAAGAATTAATGTTTAAACAGGAAATAGATTTTTTTCTATTTGGAATCTTTAAGAGCCCATAGACCCCATTCTAATTTCTGATTGAAGGTACGACGAGTAAGGGCTTAAAACTTTGTTAAAGCGCCTGATGCTCCTACCTAGAGTTTCATTGGCTATTCATTCTATGTTTACTCGTTCACACCACGAAAAGATAACTAGTTTACAATCGGGTTCTTCGCTGACAGGTCGATAGGTACGTCATTGTCACTTAGCTTCTAACTCCAAATACAATAGGTGTGACGTCAGGGGTGAGGGTTTCTACATCTCCTCCCCTTTTATTCAAGCAGAAAGGGAAAGAAAATGGTAGGAAGAATATTCCAAGCAGATGAAAAACATGTATTCTTGGTAGTAACATGGTGTTAGTGATATCAACCTTGCACCTTTTCAAATTCGGAAATTATCTAATTGTGTGTTTATCTGATGAACAAACAAAAAGAAACTTTCCCAAATATACTTTTGCGAAATACAAAATGAAAACGTTCCCAAAATAAACGTATAATAAAATATACGTGACAATATGAACAACCATACTCCGTCATTAAACCTCTGTAGGTGATACACATACAAAGTATTGAAAAACACAATACTGAATTCTACGGTAGCAACAATTTTGCTGTCTCTCTTGCTTTTGCTGAAACCAACTAGCACCAGAAGTGATGACGAAGAAAATTAAGATTCAAAGCAATAAAATATTTATCAATTACTTTGGCAAAAATATTATTCTTTAATGGCGACGATACAATTACTGATATTCCATTGTTCATTATAGTTAAATAAACGGTTATGTTCATATTGTTCGTTAAGGTTTCTAAATAACTAACACAAACACAGTATTATTTCTAGTTCCCAGTTAAGACGTTAGGCTAGTTACATATAAAAATTTTATAATAACATATAGCCCGTCCGGTTATTATTCCGTAACGAAAGGTTTTTACAATTTTTCTATGAACAGAAACGTTTTTCTTAGTGAGTATACAGTTATCAAGATTCCAAGAACAGTAATATTTGAAACGAAAATTAAACGCGCAGTGCCGAATTACCCATTAGGCACTGAAGGCATGTGCTTAGGGGCCATGGAGCTCAGGGGTCCCCGATAGTGTTGATCCGGCACTGAAAAAGCTTTGCGCAATTACTACAATATAAAAGTTTTAAATTCCTAGTATGTTTAACTACAATCCATTTCTTTAGTCCAAGTGATTACTACGTTGATGTCGGATCAAATTACTCTTCATTGTGCTGGAATAATCACACTGATCATATTTGAAGGGTTTTTTACCACTGTGAATTCGTTGATGTGTGATCAAATTACTCTTCTGAGTGCTGGCATAACCACACTGATCACATTTGAAGGGTTTTTTACCACTGTGAATGTTCTAGGAGCTCGTTGATGTGTGATCAAATGATCCTTCTGCGAGGCGGCATAGTCGCACTGATTACACTTGAAGGGTTTTTCGCCACTGTGAATGCGCTGATGTTTGATCAAATCATTCTTCCGCGTACTTGCATAATCACACTGATCACATATGAAGGGTTTTTCACCACTGTGAATGCGCTGATGTCTGATCAAATGACACTTCTGCGTGGTGGCATAGTCGCACTGATCACATTTGAAGGATATTTTACCACTGTGAATGCGTTGATGCGCGAACAAATTATTCTTCTGCGTGCTAGCATAATCACACTGATCACATTTGAAAGGTTTTTCACCGCTGTGAATGCGCTGATGTCTGTTAAAATGACTTTTCGCAGTGCTAGTATAGTCACACTGATCACATTTGAAATGTTTTTCATCAGTACCCTTTATAATGTGACGTTCAAGATCACTTTTATATTCAGGAGAATATTTACATAAAGCTGAACGCTGCTTCTCGGTTTTTCCTACAGAAAGCAAACGAAGCGAAACTTCTTACAATTTGAATCAAACACAGTACTGTGCAAGGGCACTTGATAAAAATGTCATGCCGAGGATTAAAATGACGCAAAGTTAAAGAAAACAAGTTCGCGAAACAAAAATAATCCCGCTCTGAATCGAGACGACTGTCTCCGAAGATTTTACCTAGCCCAGCCTATCCTTTCCTATCAGAAAGTGGAAACTAAATGGTTGTCAGTTATTGAGAAAATACTCAAGGTTTCAGTCTAGTTAGTGCATCGTTTAACCAATCTTGCCACGTCATAGGCTTATATCTCTTACCTCGATTCCATCCCCCTAACGGGGGAATTTCAGTATCGCGCCTACAAACGCTCCCCTAAGTAGAGGTATAAAATGACGTCGGATGTTCTTTCCCTCCCTGACAAACGCCCTCTCCCTGTTATTAAAATAAATTAGAAGGGAAAATTATAGGGCTGCCGTTATTGAAAGGCGTTATTTCGTCCTCTCTGCTCTTTTGTTGAGTTAAATGCAATTAACTCCAATTGGATAACACGTAACTCCAAATTAACTCAAGAGGATGCGGGAGACAATTATCCCTGACGTTACCCTTTTGAACTGAATATAATGGTAGAGTAAGTGAACATTTTTCGATGAGTCGAATATCATCATAATTTTAGTATAGGAAGGCCACTTCTCCGAGGAAGCTAGTCACCGAGCGTAAGAGGTGTATGTGACAAAAACGTGATTTACTTTGCACTATATTGCAACTATTAAGTCAGAAGAAATGAAAACGTATTGGATAGTTTGCAAGGATGTTTTCACATTTTACTTTCGAACCCCCCCCCCCACAAAAACACCATTTCCATTTAGAACCATTGTTTCCCATACATTAAAAGTCATTTACAAAATGGTATCAATTACATTTTCAATAATACGTCGTTTCATATTTCAAAGTAAGATCAAAGCCGATAAGGCTTTACACGGAAAGTCTGCATGTATCTTGGGCCTGGTTGAGCTACATAATCGCTCGCCCCGCGGAGGAAATTAATTCGGTGACGCGGCTCCTTCTGCTGTCTCTACTATAAGAACCGATTGACCAGTTACATAGATTCGAGAACTCTTATGAAGACTGAGTAGAGTCTCGGGGTTAAAAAACCTGTTTGGGGGCTACCACTCCAAAATTTGGAAATATATACACAGTTTTTGTCGAGGGTGTTTCTGTATGTGGGTACATTTCCACAATTTTTGAATCTATGTTCCAGTCCCGAAACTCGTTGCTGATGAGTCTTTAAGCATAAAATGACTTACCAATTTCCGAACTAGCAGAAGATGAATTACTTTCTGAAGTCTTTGACGAGCTACTTCCGAATGTATCAGATCTGGACACTTTAGTATTGTCTTCAACTTCAATTGCAGGTACTTTTGGTAAATCGCTTTCCATAGAGACGGGGGTCAAATCCGATGGTTCGTTGGAATCGGGCTCAGGTTTACAAACATACAACGGCACATTCAATGAACTCAAATCAACATAGTTCAGTTTTGGCAAGCACTGTTTCATAGTTTGATTTTGTGTATTGTCAGTTTTCTTCGAATCTGTCAAGGTGGTTTGGGATTGGTCACTTAGCGAATTGCTTGACAATTCCCAATGTTCTTCGAGACACAATTTCTTGGATCGAGTTGAAATACTCTCACTTTCTCTCTTTGTCAAGGAAATTTGTGATTTAGGATAAGAATTGTCAATAGTTTTAAGAAGGTTTTCAGGAGGTTTTAGTTGCGAATCCGTTATTGGGAGAGGAGACATTTGAAACTGTTTTTCGATCTCAAGGTTGGGCAAATAAGGAACACAGTCACTGTATTTTAGTTTAGGAATACATAGTTTCATAATTCGCGTTCCAAGACCCGCGTTTTTAGACTTTTTCGAGGTAGTTTTAGTTATGGTGTTTCCTTTGTCAACCTCCTCCGCGTCACATTCGGGTGATTCTTCCTTAATATCTTCTTTGGTCAGTGTGCCTTGGACATTGCAATCACCTTCAGCTTTTACCAATGAACCTTAATGATTAAATCGAAAAAATAAACATAATATATAGTTTTATTAAACGAGCACAACATTAGGTTGTGTCAAACCCTACCCATACCAGATTGCTCGGGGTTCGTATCTTCCACTTTAAGCAGACTTTGGTAAATGTTGCTGGGTATCTCAGCTGGTATACTTAGCGAACTACGCAAATAAAAAACCGTTAAAACTGATATAGCAACAGTAATAAAAGATTAATACATTTCGACAGAAGGGGATAATAAAAGAAGGATGGCACTCTGTATCCTCTTAATACTTTAGTTATATAACATGATTCTTCCCAGGTTCAATCTATTTGTTTGTTCTCCGGCTCATGAAACTTAAAAGGGACTGTAAATACGTCACAAATACCACGCGACGCCAAAGACTCCAAATGGAGTGGAACTGGACACCTAGTCATTGTTTTTAGCCAGATTGCAGAACCAATTCCCTGAAGTGGAAGTTTTTGAAATAAAACCATCTAATTAAGCTTCTTTGAACCACGCCTTTCCCCAATCACGTGCCTGTGACGAACTTCAAATAATCTTTACCCACCCCCTGATGCCGCCATTACAGACCCTTTAAGATGCGCAAATAGTTAAGCGCTAATAGATTAATGATGAGAGAACTATTTCTCCAGTATGTGATTTGGTTTAACAAACTCACTCCTAATGTAAACTGATGTTGGGAAGAATCGTGTTACAATTACGCCGCCGCTTTGTGCTAGTACACTTCTTTCGAAGCATTATATACTTCTGATTTTATTCACGAGTCTCGTGGCAAGGCTTAACGATTGAAGTTTTATTGACGCGAATTAGTCAGTTCAATAAAAAGTTTTAAATGAGCTTAAACTTAACCACAGTCGAGACTTGGCTGTGGTTTAGTTTAAAGAAATGGCACTAGATGCTCCCATAGTCGAGGGGCGGAGTTGACTGGCCCGCTAAGCTTAATTAGCAAAGGCTAGTTTTAGCTCCGCCCTCGTGGACAAGTTCTCACATGGTTTCTGCTTTAAATACCTTTGTATTTGTTCTTCTGTTTGTTGCTTTATCACAATTGGATGAAATAATTCCTGGCCATTCAATCCTGAATCATTTTCAATAGGTTCTAATTTCACGCATCCATTGTTGCCTCTTTGATGCATTCCTCTTTCCTCCTATGTTTTAAACAAGTAAAAATAATTCAAACTTAGGTGATACTTTTGACATCATACTCTTTCACATCGACTATGAAAATATGTCACAAACCATCAGATCTTTGATTTTATTTTCCAACTCTTGAATGACCCCATTGAGCCTTCCAATTTCGTCCACTTTCGCATTTATCGTAATTAAAATTTTCATTTTCTCTTTATTCATGTTTGAAATTAAACCATTACACTGCAAAAAAAGAATAAAAAAGACTGCATTACAAAATACGTCTTTCATATTTGCAGAAAATGTCTTTTAAAGCTATAGATGAGGCACGTGTTTCTAATCACCCACCAATAAACATTGGTTTACTTAAGGTTTTTCTATTATGATTTCTACTTTGAAGCAAATTTCAGCTCCTGTGGCTCTCCTAGCACGCTGATTAACATCCTAGACACCAATAGGGACTTGGCAATTTGGCCTTAACTCCGCCCCCAGCGCCATTATGGTATGTTTTTTAACAGAATGAAAGCTACATAAGCCCCTCCTCCCGGTATGTTTTTTTCGCACTAGTGGACGGTAGCCTGACCTTGGATTAAATACAACTACGTAGTTGTATTTAATCCAAGGCCTGACGTTGGCTTATTGACAGCTTGATCTTGTACTAACTACCAACCAAAAACCTAGGCTTGAAAATTACCTTTGCTTTTAGTTCCTTGATTTGATCATCTTCGCTTAAGTGATCATAGTCACAATCATCCTCCTCCATTTCCTAAAAACAAATTCCAGTTTTGCGAATTTTAAAATTTCTTTGTAAACACTAGACAATGGAAATTACGGAATGTGTTACAGCCGTGGAAGTCCAATAATTTCTCAAGTACCTCTTTAAGTGTCACCTTTGAAGATTTATGAAAGTAATAAAAACTCATTTCGAAAATGTCTAACTTTTCAAACTGGAGCTATGTTATCAAAAATAAACAACAAATCCTTTGGCGACAATCATTCCCGGTGTTTTTTTTTTTTTTTTTTTTTTTGCCACCTACTTCCAAGGGGGGCGCATGCTAAGAACGAGTTTTTGAGATTTTTCGGATCGCGCCTGGAGAGAAATTTTTTCCATGGCAGTGACGTCATACGTGGGCAGAATTCGTAGGGACTCGCATTTCTTGGTAGGCTTATTTTTACAAAAACATGTCTGTCAGATGCTTTATAAGAAAATGCTGGTTCAGTTCTTCATAGTCGAGAAAAATACACACTATTCTTCAGAATATGATGGCACTATTTAAATTTAATAGGGATTTAAATATATATATGGGTATATATGGATTAAGGAACATTATTATTTTTATTGTATAATTAGAGATGTCAGTCTGTAATTTGCCAAATACTGCGTAAATTACCGATTATATCTTACCGTAATTTTAGAATGGTAATTTGCCAGCAGGTAAATTACGTAAATTACCGCGGCAATAAGCCTGTGAAAACAGAAAATTAAGGCAGTTTTTGTTATTCCAAAATTTTTATCGGTAATTTGCAAGGTAAATTACCATTTTTAAAAATTACGGTATAACTAACAAGAAAATGTAGAAGATTATCTTTTACAGGGAGCCCAGCCAAAAATTTAAATTCCTTATAGAAAAATAGGATTCTTTTCTGGAATTAAAGGATTTTATAGGAGAAAAAAATGTGTTTTTATAGGAAAGTATAGGAATAAAAATGCTCAAATATAATACTATTTTGGCTTAAACCACGTGGTCTTATAACAAATTATAAATTGTTTACTTTGAAAAGAGAAACTTATTTAAAATAAAATATATAAAAACATCCTGAGCAAACTCCGCAATTTCGTAGTCAAATGTGATCTCCAAAAAATAGCTAAAAGTTTATAAATTTAAGGGGCTAAACTGTACGAAAACATTGACTAAGCCGGCAACCGTTTGACTTCGGCCGCTATTCAAATCGCCATCGCCATCTAAACGGAAAAGCAAGCTTCGGCTCCGAGCCCGCTGCCCGACTCCCTCGTCTGGGAAAGCCAGAGAGGGAAAGAGAACGCGACTCTTGTTGCGAGCCCACGTTTGACGTCATAAATCGGGAAATAAAGCCTCTCCATCCCCCCCTTCGTAAAACCAGATTTTGCTGCTTTCAGAGAAGCGGGAATGCTCCAACCTAATAGTGCATTTTTCTATAGTAACCTTGACCTACTTCCACTAGTGCTTAGCCGTTAGGCCTTGAGCACCAGGAAGAATTGAGCGGGAGACCCTACGCGGCCCAGCACTGACGGGGGCCGCTAGGTCGTATGTGTATAAGCAGGGAAGGAAATGAGGTTTACTTGGGAGATGACGGAAGGTGGAATTGGGGTAAGTCACCTCCGGCGGACACGGGACAGTCGGCACCTATAGGGTAGGATCGCCGACATGGGTCGTATTCCCTCAAACTTTGCCGCCCAGAAGCTTGGCTTACAGGAGTGCGCCACACTCCCGGCATTCCCGGTGTTTTCAAAAAAAAAATTGTGAGAGCAGATAGAAAGGCCACATGTTGTTATAGAATAATAAGAATAGTAGAAATCCTCCTGTGCATCGTCTGCTAAAACATTCTAAATTACCACAGCCGACTCGATCACGCTCTTTGCTGCACGCGTTTTTGTAGTGGGCTTGGCCCTTGGGGGAGGTATTCCAAGAGTCAAATATCGACCACAATGATCATTCTCGTAATGCACTGCCAAAGGCTGGCTGTTCTTTAGGCGGGTTATACTCCCCAACTTCCTGTTTAAATAAATAAAAAAGATGGCTGCCTTCGAATCGTACTCGTAGTAGCTCGTAGAATTAATTTAGATGCAGTTTGAAGATTTTATATTTAATTCTATGCGACTAATGTTTTTCAGAACTATATGTTTCAACCTTCTATAGTTTAATTTATTTGTTTTAACATCACCGAAGCGAGAGAAACGTAAGTATTTTGAATAACAATTGTTTTTCATGATAATCGACTAAGGCTTAGGATTGTTTTCCTTGCGGTTTCGCGTTATTAAATACATATTTTGCATTTTTAATTAAGGGGAATCATTCTTAAATGCATAGTTCCATTGTTAATTTAATTAAAATTGAAAAAAACTACATAATTTCAGATTTTTCTTAACTACGGAGCACTGAAAGCCGTTGCTTATTGCAGTTTCAAGGAACATCAAGAAGATTAGGAGTTAATCATTACACCCCCCCCCCCCGCCTTAATCAAGTCAAATTAACTCAAATAACGGTAAATAAACGTCATAGTAATTGAAACTAATCTCATTTTTATCTGAAACTCCCGTCAGAACATACTAACCTTGCATGTTTTTTTTAGGCTAAAAGATCTTCATCCCGTTCCGTTTCCACTGAAAATTTGTAAATAATTGTTATTAATTGGAGCATATCGGTAGCGGCAATATGTAACATGATTGATAGCCACCATTGTCATTATGACTTGATGATAAGGGGTGGGGCGAGAGCCTTTCGCCGCAAAAACGTCTCTCAATGGCGTAGGCTGTCTATTTAGCGCAAGTAGACATGGTAGTTTCCTATTTGATGATAGACAAAGCCCCGCCCATACCTTACCTTTTGTAGTTGTAAATAGACCATGCCCCGCCCTTACCTTACCTTTTGTAGTTGTAAATAGACCATGCCCCGCCCTTACCTTACCTTTTGTAGTTGTAAATAGACCATGCCCCGCCCTTACCTTACCTTTTGTAGTTGTAAATAGACCATGCCCCGCCCTTACCTTACCTTTTGTAGTTGTAAATAGACCACGCCCCGGCCATACCTTACCTTTTGTAGTTGTAAATAGACGAAGCCCCGCCCATACCTTACCTTTTGTAGCTGTAAATAGACCACGCCCCGCCCATACCGTCTGTAGTTTTAAATGCTCCACGCCCCCATGACTTCAACCCTCTTTAATTGGAAATGATGAAGCGCAATTAGTACTATCGTGGGCTTTAGCTATTTAGTTCAAGGATGCACGGGAGGTTCTTATTTTCTGTTAGACGATGAAGCCCCGCCCATAGCTTCTGTAGTTAGTACTAGACCACGCCCCTAGATTTCGAGCCACTTTAATTGGAAACGATGAAGCGTTGTTAACGATTATTGTTTAAAAGTTCCCTATTTCCCTCTTAAAGGGACACGAAATTTGAGTATGACACAGTCAATTAGAATAACGTCACAGACTTTTGCGAAATCATTATACTCATTTAATTCCAATTCTTGCTCTATAGACTAAAATTGCAACCTCAAATTTTCAGAAAAGTGGCCAACTTATTGCGTTTCTCATCATTGGTATATTGCAAAAGAGAGCCGAGTGTAGTTGAAGGAACACTCTAGACGAAGCTGAAAACTCTTTGAAAGGAGGTAACGCGGTCGAAAAGGTTGGTATTTAAAGGGACACGAAATAGAATAAGAATTAATGTTCAAATGTTGGAAATTAATTGGAACCAAAAAGAAGCAAATCATATTTTATTTCCTGCAGTTTCTTTTGCAAAGAAGGCTTCACCGGTGAATAAGAATTCTTTGGAATATGTCAAAGGCACCACGTGACTCCATGATACAAAGACTACCCAAGGAGTGAGATGGACAACAAAGTCCTTGTTATTCACGAGATTGCAACGCCGATTCTCCGAAGTA